>APFE031003355.1:0-24309 GCA_000404065.3 Pinus taeda | reverse complement strand
AGTGATATGATGACTATAATACCATGATTGTAATGACTTTGTGCATTTATGATTAAGAGTTCCTTGAGAATATATATACGAGATTTTGTGAAAAGTAAAAGATTTCTATAGATATTTTAGAGTATATCTCAAAGTTATATGACGATAGCAATGACTCCTAGAAAAGTTATGTGGAAAGATGTTGAATATATATCATTAAATTAAACTAATACAATATTATGCTATATAGATAGATAGTTAGTGTTAATATAGTTTATATCAATATTCAAATATGTAATTTTTTTGGAAACTGAAACAAAATAATAACTTGGAAACCAACATTAAAATTTGTGCTAAATTATGTAACCTTTAAACCTAACAAGACGAACGTTCAAATCGATTTTTTTGAAATAGAATAAAATACAATTTTATACATTTAAGATTACACCTATAGGCTTTATTAATGCATCAATTTTCAAAACACAATCTCCAAACCTAGGCTAGATTCTAGTTCATAATTACATTCCCATTGGAGATGCATAAAAGGAAATAATTATGCTTGTATTCTGAAACATCTTATTATAATTTGTAATCTTGCAGGTGTGTTACATGTGTGTTATATATTGTGATCGTGAATTATAATTGTGAATTTCTAGATTACTATCTTTAGCTAATCAAATCCACTTTCCTAGAGCATGAATAGCCCTAATGGTTAAGAGCATGTGTTTCCTCCTAAGAGGTCACAGGTTCAAAAACCAGAAGGGGTTAGAGTAGGTATGCCTTCATAGACAATAATCGAATCGTTGCATGGAGGTGGGTCTCTTGTCCCACAAACAAGGTGGTCTCATACACCAATTTGGTGTCTGGCTCTGCTATGACGATAGAGATTCTGAAAAGGTTGTTACCAAAAGGAACAATGTTGAGATGGGAGTGTGCTAAAACCAGTCATAGATCTAGAAGAATTTTGAATCCTGAAATGGTGGGCATGCATGTGGACTCAGATGGGGCACTAGTTGATGAAAGAGAAGAATATGGAACAACTTCGTCTATATCTAGTCATTCATCTGAAGATGTGAATCTTGATGGTGTGCAAAAAAATATGAGTGATTTTGAATAGTTATCTAAGACAGTTTATATAAGTGATGTTTTCATCGTTTCTTGAAATAAATTTTTTGATTTCCATATGGTGTTAAATCAGAAATTATGAGTCATTTTTATGTTGTTTGATTATATGTCTTAATTATGATAATTTTTATTGTTTACAATATCTACAATGCAACATTAAATTAGAGATATAATCTATGTTTCATTCAATATACAAATAATGACATTTTGATTCATTTAGTGATGTAATATGTTCATAATGTCATGGTTTTTAATTTTATCGTTGAAAAATTCCAATTTCTTTTGTATCTAGTATGTTTTTTTTTTTTTTGTTTTGTTATGTCAGAGGAATCAGCAACCGGGACAGCCTCGCAACTCGCGTGACACGGGGTCGATTCTGGCCGCCGCCACTATAACCTCTGGGTTTCACGCCTTGCCCGCTATAACGCGTCACCAATTTAAGTTCGGGGGATTTGAACTCGTGACCTTCAATACGGAGTCCGCTTACTACGAACTTCACCGCCATGTGATTACCAATTCTCCTACCCCCGTGGGGCTTATCTAGCATGTTATAGTTGAAAACATGTTCAATTTATAATTAGGAAAGAAAAATGTTATTCTACCAAAAGAAACATTAGTGTGTTCTTTTCCTCATAAACAATTGTTTTCTTGCACATAAAAATTCGGTTTTAATAGAATTTTTTAAAAATGTTGAAAATTGACCCTTAAAAAAATAGTCGTTCTAGTATCAACGCCTTTTCGTTTTCAAGGTTTTTTTTGCATGAAAATTTCATTTTCACTGTCATTTTTAAAACATGTTCAAAATTTACCCTAAAAAAGAAAACCATCGTTCGAGTATACACACTTTTCGTTTTTAGCACTATTTTTTATGTTTTTTCGATGTCTTTTGGTGAGAGTTCCCGTTTTGAGTTTATAGTTCCTATTTCAAAGTTTACATTGTTTAATGTATCTTGGTCAAACCTAGTTTGATTTTCATTTGCATTATGAGCCAACCCCCATGCAGTGTTAGTGTATGAGGAGTAGAATGGGAGGATGGGGAGAATGAGACCCACAAGGCCATAATCAAGCCCATCAGTAAGACGAGGAGGTTGATGAGTCATTTCACTCGTATGTTCCTCTTGATATTCAAAATGAATTTCATAACCTTGAGACCATTGCAGCTAGAGAAAGACATTTCTTCTCAGATTCAGAGCTAGTGGAGGAATGCGGGCAGTGGATTTCAGAACCTAGCCACACTTAAAAGAGTAGTATTTTTTCAGTATTTATTTATTGGAAAATGAAAACCTTGATAGGAAGTATTCTTATGGAAAAGCAAGATGATAGGTATAATGTTTTGCTAGCCTTGATGATTTGAAAAGAGAATAGTGGAACTTGTGGTTCTTTGTGAAGAGGATGGACACTTTCCTTGCTCAAATTGGGTGTCATATTCAATGCACTAGCGCCTCTAGGATCTAGTGTGAGAGATCAAACATGTGTCACTTCTTTTGACTGATAATTGTTAAATGTTGTTTGATATCACTTCTTATGATTCATAATTGTTAAATGTTGGTTGATATAACTTCTTTTGATTCATAATTGTTAAATGTTGATTGATAGTTTTTTGTGGTATGATGACTCCATAGGCACTCTAGTGCATAATTTACAATTTTTGCAGTTTTAGAGTAATAACTCTATTGGAAAATGATCAAAATTATATAATTTCCCATTCGACAAATTGCTTTATAACTCTATTAGCGCATGAGCAAAACTATATAGTTTCCTATTTAGCAAATTGCTCTAAAGAATACTAGTAGTGGTAGTAGATGGTAGAACTATGTACTGAAACTTTGATTTTGTTAAGCGATACAATCTTACTTCATTTAAATAAAATATCTATATCTATATCTATATATATATATATATTAAACACCATTATCAATTAATTATTTTTTTTATTAGATATTAACGCAGTAGTCTATAACGCGACTTTTTGAAAGTTTTTCTGGCGGATTTTTCCTGTCAAAATCCGGCAGCAATTCATTGGAATCCCAAGTTTGATAGCTAGTTTCTACACAATCAATGGCTCCCAGGGGTTTTTCAGGGGGCTGAATCCAAATATGCAGTTAAAAAACCATTTTAACTGCTAAAAATCAAGATTTAACCTCATTTCTTCCGCCGGATTCCGTCACCGGAATCTCCAAAAAGTCGCATTATAGACAACTCCGATATTAACTTCCAAACTGTATCAAACACCGGATCATTGTAAAAAAAATATAGTTTGAAAAAGTAAAACATGTTATAAGAAACGAGACCTTTTCATTCTTAAAAGACAATCTAAAACAAACTCCGGATCATTATAAATTTTTTTTAATTTGAAAAAGTAAAACACGTTATATGAAACCAAACTTTTTCATTCTTAATAGACAATCTAAAACATATTAGATAAAGGTAGACCTTTTCTATTTTTGAAGGTCGAAGGAAAATACGCAACTGACCATATCCTTCCGAGATATATATATATATATTTCACAAAACATACATATATATTGATTACTTCGCTGATTGAGACAATTGTACATTACTTGAGCTTTTTGTATTCTTTAGACTCTAACTAATCATTACTGGAGTGTTTTTATTATTTAGACTCTAACTAACAAGAACTCTGACACAGTCGTATGCGGCAGAGGGGATTCGGTGGGTCGACCTGCAACACCTGGTCACTATGTCTTTCGTTCCTGGACATTAAAAAACTATTAAAACCATCATTTACCATAGTTATAAAAGGGAGCAAAGCCCTCGATTCATAAACAAATTCAGTCCATCTCTATTTATTTTCGAATAGAAGAAAAGAAAAATAGTGAGTTGCAGCCATGGAATCCTTTCCGGCGTTAGCAGTTGCAGTACTAGTGATATTATCATACGCGAATAGTATTGTTATTGTGCGTGCAAGCGATCCAGATCCTTTACAAGACATTTGCGTTGCTGATATGCAAAGCAATGGTAATGTTTCCATGTTGTAATTACTTGTAATATAATATCTATGTCTGGTGCGTTTGCGAATGTCTGCTAGCTGAGAATGGGTGAATAACATTTTATATATTTTTTTTTCTTGATTTGAATTGTGTAGTTATTGTGAACGGGTTTCCATGTAAGAATGCGATGATGGTCACAGCAGACGACTTCCGGTTGAGGGGCCTAGATAAACCAGGAGATACCAGTAACCAGTTGGGATTCGTTGTAACGCCAGCTTTTGTAACGCAGCTACCAGGCTTAAACACCTTGGGAATTTCGTTGGTCCGCCTTGATTTCGCTGCTCCTCTCGGCCTCAACCCTCCTCACACACATCCGCGGGCCACCGAAATCTTGGTGGTGATCGAGGGTACTCTCTTGGTTGGCTTTATCACCACTAACAACACTCTGTTCTCCACAACGCTGGAGAAGGGAGACGTGTTTGTGTTCCCTCGAGGTCTTGTGCATTTCCAACAGAACATTGGCCCTGTCAGCGCAGTGGCCTTCTCTGGACTGAACAGCCAGAATCCAGGAACTCAACAGGTTGCGCCGGCCTTGTTCGGAGCCTCTCCTCCTGTTTCTGCCTCTGTGCTCGCCAGAGCTTTCCAGATCGATGACAAGCTCGTCCAAATTATCCAAAGCAGGTTCACATCCTCATGATCTTGATCCGATGCTGTAGTGTCAACTCATAATACTATTCGCTCTTTCCTTCCTTCAATTGAGGTGGTATTTATATAGTTAAATAAAACCAACCTCCCGATGTTGTTATCTGAGTGAGGTATTATAATAGCTAGACCGTATCTGATATCCTCGTCCATATCTATAACAGAAATAAAAGTTCAATATTTCAAATCTTACGCTGCGTTTGATACACGATTGACGAGACTTGGAAATATATATCAGTGTTAATTTGGATTATGAAATTTCTCATGTTAATCAATTTTCAATTGTTCAGACAAAAAATGAGGAAGAAGGAAGAAGTCGTCCACCATTCTCACAAAGAGAACAACATCCTTCTTTTAAAAATGTAGTGTACTCAAAACTGCAGGAATGGCTTTGATACACCGCCTAAATTACCAAGAACTACATAGATTATAGAAAAAATTGAACTGACACAGGATTTTTCCACAATTCAATACCATGGATACTAAAGATAGGCCATGATACATTTGAAAATGAATGTTATGTGATGTAACAATGTCGTAAAAAGGGAAAAAAACTACATGAAAGGGAGCAAATTAAAAAGGGTTTAGGAAATGCAAAGAATTAAATGGATGTAATTTTTTATAATTTTTTCTTTGTCATCAATTTTTGATTATCAATTTGTTGCAACATAAGTCCATAATAGAATTTGATCCCTTTGGGCTCCAATACATGAAAATTTCATTAACATTTTCATTTTCTACATCATTCATGTTGCCTTCTACGCTCAGTGTTTCAACTTCTATGCAGAATTCATCAAAACCTGGGGTTTCAAACCTTGCTTCAAGCAACTTTAATTCTTCTTCAAATTTTGTTTCTTTTTCTATGTCATTTTCATCATGATCTCATTTTACTAGAGTTGGAAGATGATTTTCCTATTTACTTGCACACTCAAAATAAATCTTAATTTTATATGAGAAACATTTTTAGAACCATATTTATTTTGTTCTTTCTACTCTACAATGAGAGATTTCTCCTCTTCCTCTTCCTTCTCTACCTATGGCATTACATCATAATATTTATTTTCCACTCCTTGATCAACCTTTGTTGCTACAAATAGGTTGTCCTCCACTTGTCGTCCATACAAAGGTGGTATTCTCTCACCAAATAACATAACAATGATATATTTATGTTGCATCATGTGCAACCACTCATCACTAGTTAATTGTTCTTCATCAAGGTTAACATCAAAAATTTTGATTGTTGGATCAACCAAACCTCTTGTTGCTCCATTGGTAGCTTTAACTATGCCAAACTTAGGTGTGGTAACACTCCATTCCCATCCAATTTCAAGTCGGATTCACCAAACTCTTCATCTTTCTATAGATCTACTATTATATATCTGCCTTCCTTTTCATTTTGAAGCACTGCTACAGTAGGTTGTACAACACTACTATCTTCAACTTTTACTCCTCCTTACAAAAAAAATCCTCTCAAGGATATCCCAAGCCTACTTTATTGTCTTTGCATCTTCAAGGAGGGGAAGAATGTTGTCATTGATGGATTAGTTTATGCATTTTATTGCCAAAACATTATTTTTCTTTTTGGTTTCCAACTCTTTCAACTATATCTCAAACAACTCTTGTTGTTGCTTTGACTTTCTCAAGGTCTTGGCTTTCCTATTTCTACCCAATATTTGCTTCACATATGAGTTGAACACTACAAGTCAAATGCTTGTTATCCTTCCATGGTTCAACTTGAAATAAAATGTCCCACTAAAAAAAAACCTTTATTAACAAATGAATTTTCAATTTCCCTTAAATAAAGAACAAGCTCATGGATATGATGAACATCATGGATTTACTAAAATATAACACTAAAATATATTTTTCCTTAAGTGAATTCCATTAAGCAGTGGATGTCGTTATGGCTCACAGTGGCGCTAGTGCAACACATTCTTTTTTCAATATAATGGTGGCATTGCAAGGCAATGAAGACCCTTGTTGACTATTTCTAGTGATGGCTCTCCTTTTACAGGTCATTGCACTCCAAACAACATGCCCCTGTAGATTCCACTCAACATAGCAATTGACGTTCCAGATACTTCCAAGATGACTAACTTCTCCTTGCATGCAAAAATGGTGATGGGCAAATAGTGATAGCTACACATTTCCCTTTATGCAACAATGGTGGCTCAAGAATCCAAAATGGATTCACCTTATACTTTACAATGCTCACCAAATGCAGATGACATTGTAAAACTAAATATTTTTCTTTTTTTTTGCATGATATGATGACGCATTTCTATCAAGGACTACACACCATATTTCTACCAATTTTACCTTTCCATTTATTTCTTTCAACATAATCTATTACACCACCCAAAAAAATTATTTCCTCACAACAGTTTTTATTTATCCAAATTTTTAATTAAATAACTTTTACTCCATAAAATTAAAACCTTTAAAAACAACATGTCAAACCTTTTCACAATATTGTATTTAAAACCTTATGCTCTCTTTTGAATTTGAAGCCTTTGGCTTGTGGTTTTTAGGGGTGAGGCCAAGTAATTCAACTCCTTAATATGGTCGACGAATGTGAATCTTCATATATGGTGGCTACAAGTTTCTTATAGTTCAACAATGGCAACAACTTTGCACTCTCACGATGAATCTCTTCTTAATACTCTAACAACTCTATAGGATTCTTACCTTAATGGTAACTTGCTATTTTAACTCACAATGGTTAGGGATCTTCAAACTATGGCACACTCACTTCTTCGAGGATCGAGAGATGGCCGATGGTTGTTCTGTTGGAAGAATTCTTATTATTGATGTCAAAGGGAGCACTATATCAAGAAAATATGATTGTAAAAAAGGTCTTCATATATCTTCTAAATTGTTTTGATGCCAAGGTATGTTCCATGGAAGAAATAAAAGATTTGGACTCTCTATGAGTGGATGAACTTCATGGAATTCTTGCAACATATGAGACGAGGTCAGAAAATTCAACTGAAAAAACGTTGCATTCAAGGCATCCAAAATATTAAAAAGGGGAAGAATTGTGATTGTAGCAGTCATGATTCTGAGATTGAAATGGCACAATTTATCAAGAATATGAAGAAAGGACATAGAGTGAGTGGTAATTTACTTCTCATTTGCTTTAGATATGGTAGAATAGGAGAGTATGTAGAGAATTTCCCTTTTAAAGATGACCGTGATGATGAAGATAAACCTAAGAGAAGAATATTTAAGAAGAAAGGTGCAAACAAAAATAATTTCTTGTCCAAAGAGGATAGTGATGACTTTGTTAAAGAACAAGAATATGGTGGAAACACTGAAGTATTATTCATGCTCTTCACAAACTAACCAAATATCCAAAAATAATAAGAAATTCAAGAAGAAGTATAAGGAAATGTAGAGGAACAATTGATTAGTGGTATAGAATAAAATTAGAGACTTAGAAAGAAGAAATAAAAGTTATCTTAAGAAATCAACCCTCTCTAAACTAAGAAGGAAGAAGTTAATAGAATCGAAGAAGTGTTGAGCAACAAGCAGAAGGAAAAGGAAGAAATTTTTGCTATTTGGAAGCTGAAGTTGTATCACTAAAATGAGAGTTGGAAAATGCTAACAAGAATTTGAAGAGTTATGAGACATTGGATGTCATTCTCAGCTTTCAAAGGCCACTACATGAAAAATATGGACTTGGTTATACATGTGAATCTTCCAATTGAAAGGAAGAAACTAATGTTCATCATGAAGAAAAATCCTAGAACTTGTGTTGATGTCCTTAAAGGATATCATCATTCTAACCCTGTAGGAAACAAATTTCATCCAAGGAATAAGAAGAATCCTCTTCCTAAAAGGAATATCTCATCAAGGAAAGATTATCCTAATATATATGAAACTATTTTTCCTTATATCATATTCCTTTTTAATACTTTTCAAAATAATGTTAAATAAATTAACAATTCAAGATTTGATAATATATATGGTAATCACCATTACTGACTATTTATTTTGAATGATTAAGTATTGAATTTCGAATTGTATTATACCTAAAATGTTGTATATATTTTTTTATTTTGAAAAACAATGTAAAACATATTATACTAAGCTAGACGTTTTCATTCTAAGAAATGATGTAAAACACCTTACCCGAAGGTAGAATTTTTATATTTTTGAAAAAAATGTAAAACAGATTACCTGAAACATCAAAGTCACAGGGAATGCAGAAAGAAACACCTAACTAACCATATTATAATTTTATTTATATAAATTTTTTAGTTGTGTTGATAGTACTGGACCTGTTAACATGTCAGGGATATCACTAGTGAGAAGTCCCAATTAGACCTCAGACCGTTTGGTGTAGGAGTCCCAGCAGTGGGTCGTACGATAATTCCTTGACTGTGATTTCACACAGAGGCAAGTAAGATAACTTTGTTGGTTGGAAGGGTGTGACAACTCAGTGAGTCAAGTAAGGTGCATGAGAGGTCCTAACACATGGGGGTTGAGATGACTGCACCCCTTGGAAACTTGTGATAGCACTCGAGTTGGAAGGGAACACACCAGAAAAGATACATCACAACATGGAAGGCTACTTAGTGAGCAATCCAAAGTGATGGTTAAATAAACAACACATTTAAGAAAAATTCATACATAATTATACATAATTGTCTGTACATGCATACGTAAGAAAACCAATACATATATTGTTTAGAGTAAACCAGATAGCATAGAATACAATACAACATTTGCATGAAACATTTTGGCTCTTATTATATAAAGAAGTGTACGTTCCAGTCATACAATACATCCATGTTTGATCCAGGTTCAGGTGTGACGAAGGACCCTTCCAAGACCTTTTACTTTCGTGATTTATTAAATTTCATTTTTAAAATAACATAAATGAACACATGTGCATGCTATAAAGAAGAGGGACATGACAACCATCAGCGACATAAAAACATAAGTCGTTGATAACGGAGTTAATCCAAGAGGAACTACATCTCCGGGCCCCGGTGTCAAGATGGTGTCAGCCACTGCATTAAGTGCTGCCAATAATGATGATGTACATTGAGGTGATTTCGCTATCATACAAGGAAAATTCCCTCACGCAGGAGTGGATCCAAGAGTGTTCCACTATAGGAACTCTCAATCAAAAGACTTCTATCAGTATAACACAAACTCATTCATGATGATCATCCCGACAATAGGGCATAAAAGGGATCTCAATGAAAACATACATGATGACAACATGAGTATCCCATCAACATACAACAAAAGGATCTCAAAACATAACATGACAAATCATGACAACAAGTACATCACATAGACGATTCTGCGTCACATCAAGCAAAATCATGGAAACAAGTAATAAAAAAGATCCCCCATCAAACATCAAACAGGGATTTGTGTAGCACAATGCATGGCAAAAGAGGTACATGTACACACTACATATACCTCACAACCAAGGGCCATCTGAAGAAGCAGATGTCAAACTGCTAAAGTTGTTCATGCCATCAATCTCATGGCATCAATCGTATGTAAATGGCTGCTCGCACATAGATGCTGACACCTGCATTCAACCTAGGAAAGTGGCTGGAAAATGAAAGGAGATAATGAAAAATCTGAATGCACCATTAGATTTGTGGCGTTGAATAGAGCAAAATCTACTATCAAATTTCTGAATTATGAGAATTTGAGAATCTAGGGTTCAAGGAATCTTTTAGATTCCACCTAGATTCCTCAAAGATTCTGCTCCATGGGTCGATTGGAAATCTACAACACAAAAGGAGAATCTGACCTCACCATTGCAATCCCTGTAGAAAACCATGAAAAACTACTATAAACTTGACTATGTTTCGACAAAAATAATTTTTACCTCCCCGGAGAATCTTTGGGCATCAAAGAATATTCTGCCTCCTCTGTCTCGAAATCCATGCTCGCTCCTGGTTCGAGTATACACACTTTTCGTTTTTAGCACTATTTTTTATGTTTTTTCGATGTCTTTTGGTGAGAGTTCCCGTTTTGAGTTTATAGTTCCTATTTCAAAGTTTACATTGTTTAATGTATCTTGGTCAAACCTAGTTTGATTTTCATTTGCATTATGAGCCAACCCCCATGCAGTGTTAGTGCATGAGGAGCAGAATGGGAGGATGGGGAGAATGAGACCCACAAGGCCATAATCAAGCCCATCAGTAAGACGAGGAGGTTGATGAGTCATTTCACTCGTATGTTCCTCTTGATATTCGAAATGAATTTCATAACCTTGAGACCATTGCAGCTAGAGAAAGACATTTCTTCCCAGATTCAGAGCTAGTGGAGGAATGCAGGCAGTGGATTTCAAAACCTAGCCACACTTAAAAGAGTAGTATTTTTTCAGTATTTATTTATTGGAAAATGAAAACCTTGATAGGAAGTATTCTTATGGAAAAGCAAGATGATAGGTATAATGTTTTGCTAGCCTTGATGATTTGAAAAGAGAATAGTGGAACTTGTGGTTCTTTGTGAAGAGGATGGACACTTTCCTTGCTCAAATTGGGTGTCATATTCAATGCACTAGCACCTCTAGGATCTAGTGTGAGAGATCAAACATGTGTCACTTCTTTTGATTGATAATTGTTAAATGTTGTTTGATATCACTTCTTATGATTCATAATTGTTAAATGTTGGTTGATATAACTTCTTTTGATTCATAATTGTTAAATGTTGATTGATAGTTTTTTGTGGTATGATGACTCTATAGGCACTCTAGTGCAGAATTTACAATTTTTGCAGTTTTAGAGTAATAACTCTATTGGAAAATGATCAAAATTATATAATTTCCCATTCGACAAATTGCTTTATAACTCTATTAGCGCATGAGCAAAACTATATAGTTTCCTATTTAGCAAATTGCTCTAAAGAATACTAGTAGTGGTAGTAGATGGTAGAACTATGTACTGAAACTTTGATTTTGTTAAGCGATACAATCTTACTTCATTTAAATAAAATATCTATATCTATATCTATATATATATATATATTAAACACCATTATCAATTAATTATTTTTTTTATTAGATATTAACGCAGTAGTCTATAACGCGACTTTTTGAAAGTTTTTCTGGCGGATTTTTCCTGTCAAAATCCGGCAGCAATTCATTGGAATCCCAAGTTTGATAGCTAGTTTCTACACAATCAATGGCTCCCAGGGGTTTTTCAGGGGGCTGAATCCAAATATGCAGTTAAAAAACCATTTTAACTGCTAAAAATCAAGATTTAACCTCATTTCTTCCGCCGGATTCCGTCACCGGAATCTCCAAAAAGTCACATTATAGACAACTCCGATATTAACTTCCAAACTGTATCAAACACCGATCATTGTAAAAAAAATATAGTTTGAAAAAGTAAAACATGTTATAAGAAACGAGACCTTTTCATTCTTAAAAGACAATCTAAAACAAACTCCGGATCATTAAAAAAAATCTCCGGATCATTGTAAATTTTTTTTAATTTGAAAAAGTAAAACACGTTATATGAAACCAAACTTTTTCATTCTTAATAGACAATCTAAAACATATTAGATAAAGGTAGACGTTTTCTATTTTTGAAGGTCGAAGGAAAATACGCAACTGACCATATCCTCCCGAGATATATATATATATATTTCACAAAACATACATATATATTGATTACTTCGCTGATTGAGACAATTGTACATTACTTGAGCTTTTTGTATTCTTTAGACTCTAACTAATCATTACTGGAGTGTTTTTATTATTTAGACTCTAACTAACAAGAACTCTGACACAGTCGTATGCGGCAGAGGGGATTCGGTGGGTCGACCTGCAACACCGGGTCACTATGTCTTTCGTTCCTGGACATTAAAAAACTATTAAAACCATCATTTACCATAGTTATAAAAGGGAGCAAAGCCCTAGATTCATAAACAAATTCAGTCCATCTCTATTTATTTTCGAATAGAAGAAAAGAAAAATAGTGAGTTGCAGCCATGGAATCCTTTCCGGCGTTAGCAGTTGCAGTACTAGTGATATTATCATACGCGAATAGTATTGTTATTGTGCGTGCAAGCGATCCAGATCCTTTACAAGACATTTGCGTTGCTGATATGCAAAGCAATGGTAATGTTTCCATGTTGTAATTACTTGTAATATAATATCTATGTCTGGTGCGTTTGCGAATGTCTGCTAGCTGAGAATGGGTGAATAACATTTTATATATATTTTTTTCTTGATTTGAATTGTGTAGTTATTGTGAACGGGTTTCCATGTAAGAATGCGATGATGGTCACAGCAGACGACTTCCGGTTGAGGGGCCTAGATAAACCAGGAGATACCAGTAACCAGTTGGGATTCGTTGTAACGCCAGCTTTTGTAACGCAGCTACCAGGCTTAAACACCTTGGGAATTTCGTTGGTCCGCCTTGATTTCGCTGCTCCTCTCGGCCTCAACCCTCCTCACACACATCCGCGGGCCACCGAAATCTTGGTGGTGATCGAGGGTACTCTCTTGGTTGGCTTTATCACCACTAACAACACTCTGTTCTCCACAACGCTGGAGAAGGGAGACGTGTTTGTGTTCCCTCGAGGTCTTGTGCATTTCCAACAGAACATTGGCCCTGTCAGCGCAGTGGCCTTCTCTGGACTGAACAGCCAGAATCCAGGAACTCAACAGGTTGCGCCGGCCTTGTTCGGAGCCTCTCCTCCTGTTTCTGCCTCTGTGCTCGCCAGAGCTTTCCAGATCGATGACAAGCTCGTCCAAATTATCCAAAGGAGGTTCACATCCTCATGATCTTGATCCGATGCTGTAGTGTCAACTCATAATACTATTCGCTCTTTCCTTCCTTCAATTGAGGTGGTATTTATATAGTTAAATAAAACCAACCTCCCGATGTTGTTATCTGAGTGAGGTATTATAATAGCTAGACCGTATCTGATATCCTCGTCCATATCTATAACAGAAATAAAAGTTCAATATTTCAAATCTTACGCTGCGTTTGATACACGATTGACGAGACTTGGAAATATATATCAGTGTTAATTTGGATTATGAAATTTCTCATGTTAATCAATTTTCAATTGTTCAGACAAAAAATGAGGAAGAAGTCGTCCACCATTCTCACAAAGAGAACAACATCCTTCTTTTAAAAATGTAGTGTACTCAAAACTGCAGGAATGGCTTTGATACACCGCCTAAATTACCAAGAACTACATAGATTATAGAAAAAATTGAACTGACACAGGATTTTTCCACAATTCAATACCATGGATACTAAAGATAGGCCATGATACATTTGAAAATGAATGTTATGTGATGTAACAATGTCGTAAAAAGGGAAAAATACTACATGAAAGGGAGCAAATTAAAAAGGGTTTAGGAAATGCAAAGAATTAAATGGATGTAATCTTTTATAATTTTTTCTTTATCATCAATTTTTGATTATCAATTTGTTGCAACATAAGTCCATAATAGAATTTGATCCCTTTGGGCTCCAATACATGAAAATTTCATTAACATTTTCATTTTCTACATCATTCATGTTGCCTTCTACGCTCAGTGTTTCAACTTCTATGCAGAATTCATCAAAACCTGGGGTTTCAAACCTTGCTTCAAGCAACTTTAATTCTTCTTCAAATTTTGTTTCTTTTTCTATGTCATTTTCATCATGATCTCATTTTACTAGAGTTGGAAGATGATTTTCCTATTTACTTGCACACTCAAAATAAATCTTAATTTTATATGAGAAACATTTTTAGAGCCATATTTATTTTGTTCTTTCTACTCTACAATGAGAGATTTCTCCTCTTCCTCTTCCTTCTCTACCTATGGCATTACATCATAATATTTATTTTCCACTCCTTGACCAACCTTTTTTGCTACAAATAGGTTGTCCTCCACTTGTCGTCCATACAAAGGTGGTATTCTCTCACCAAATAACATAACAGTGATATATTTATGTTGCATCATGTGCAACCACTCATCACTAGTTAATTGTTCTTCATCAAGGTTAACATCAAAAATTTTGATTGTTAGATCAACCAAACCTCTTGTTGCTCCATTGGTAGCTTTAACTATGCCAAACTTAGGTGTGGTAACACTCCATTCCCATCCAATTTCAAGTCGGATTCACCAAACTCTTCATCTTTCTATAGATCTACTATTATATATCTGCCTTCCTTTTCATTTTGAAGCACTGCTACAGTAGGTTGTACAACACTACTATCTTCAACTTTTACTCCTCCTTACAAAAAAAATCCTCTCAAGGATATCCCAAACCTACTTTATTGTCTTTGCATCTTCAAGGAGGGGAAGAATGTTGTCATTGATGGATTAGTTTATGCATTTTATTGCCAAAACATTATTTTTCTTTTTGGTTTCCAACTCTTTCAACTAGATCTCAAACAATTCTTGTTGTTGCTTTGACTTTCTCAAGGTCTTGGCTTTCCTATTTCTACCCAATATTTGCTTCACATATGAGTTGAACACTAGAAGTCAAATGCTTGTTATCTTTCCATGGTTCAACTTGAAATAAAATGTCCCACTTAAAAAAAAACCTTTATTAACAAATGAATTTTCAATTTCCCTTAAATAAAGAACAAGCTCATGGATATGATGAACATCATGGATTTACTAAAATATAACACTAAAATATATTTTTCCTTAAGTGAATTCCATTAAGCAGTGGATGTCGTTATGGCTCACAGTGGCGCTAGCGCAACACATTCTTTTTTCAATATAATGGTGGCATTGCAAGGCAATGAAGACCCTTGTTGACTATTTCTAGTGATGGCTCTCCTCTTACAGGTCATTGCACTCCAAACAACATGCCCCTGTAGATTCCACTCAACATAGCAATTGAGGTTCCAGATACTTCCAAGATGACTAACTTCTCCTTGCATGCAAAAATGGTGATGGGCAAATAGTGATAGCTATACAATTCCCTTTCTGCAACAATGGTGGCTCAAGAATCCAAAATGGATTCACCTTATACTTTACAATGCTCACCAAATGCAGATGACATTGTAAAACTAAATATTTTTTTTTTTTGCATGATATGATGACGCATTTCTATCAAGGACTACACACCATATTTCTACCAATTTTACCTTTCCATTTATTTCTTTCAACATAATCTATTACACCACCCAAAAAAATTATTTCCTCACAACAGTTTTTATTTATCCAAATTTTTAATTAAATAACTTTTACTCCATAAAATTAAAACCTTTAAAAACAACATGTCAAACCTTTTCACAATATTGTATTTAAAACCTTATGCTCTCTTTTGAATTTGAAGCCTTTGGCTTGTGGTTTTTAGGGGTGAGGCCAAGTAATTCAACTCCTTAATATGGTCGACGAATGTGAATCTTCATATATGGTGGCTACAAGTTTCTTATAGTTCAACAATGGCAACAACTTTGCACTCTCACGATGAATCTCTTCTTAATACTCTAACAACTCTATAGGATTCTTACCTTAATGGTAACTTGCTATTTTAACTCACAATGGTTAGGGATCTTCAAACTATGGCACACTCACTTCTTCGAGGATCGAGAGATGGCCGATGGTTGTTCTGTTGGAAGAATTCTTATTATTGATGTCAAAGGGAGCACTATATCAAGAATAAAATAAGTTTGTAGAGGAATTCAAGTGATTTCTAACAAGTATTTACTCCCCCCTAACTCCCATTATTTGATGATAATTTGAATTTTGAAGTCAAGAAATCCATGTTTGTATTGAGTAAAAGTTGGCCTCACCCAACATACATGTAAGTTAAATATAGGTTTGAACCACTATAAATAGAAGTTATTCCTCATCCATTTTTGTTATCCAACTTGACAAGGAAGATGAGAAGGATTTTGCAACTGAGGAAAAAGACAAGTTCATAGCTCATGAACCTAATAAAACGGAACAAGAATCTTTTGTGATTTATATCTATATTTGGTTAAAAATTTCTTAGAGGATCTTTGTTTGTCTTTTGGAACCTTATTGTGCTGGATTCGTTGGTTTATTGTGAGGAATATTTTGACCTTCTTGGGAATAGGATCATGTTGGAGTATTATTATATCACTAAGGAAAGACTAAAACTCAGCATACCTTTGACCTATGACAAGGAATTGTTAGCCCTATGCAAGAGATAAATACACATATGAAGATACATATAATTCGATCATGAAGTAACCTAACTTTAAGCCCTCTGAAAGACTAGACTTCAACCTCAATTGGAGTAAAATATTCAGCCTAATCAAATAGAACTTTCAGTGCTTCAAGAGTATATCTTCAACCCTTTTTGGAGTAGTACCCTCAGCCCTAAGTTAGGAAGTCTAATCTTATGAAAATTCTACAAAAAAATTAGAACTTCGAACTTATGACATAGCTACAACAAACATGAACTTGTGGTGGATTTCAAGCATACTTGAAGCTATTTCTAAAGAAAAGTTTGAAGCATTCTTGAACAGAGTTTAGAATACTTTTTTAGTAGGATTTTTGAGCAATTTTGTTAACTATTTGATTAAGCTATTTTGAAGGACATTTAGACAAACTAGGAATAGACTATTTGTTGTACCTATGAATAACTTTGAAGCCTCTTCTTTGTGGATCTACTTGAGAAGTATTGAAGAATTATCTTGCAGCATATGAAGACATCATTGAAGTATTGTTGAAATCATGTTTGAAAATCTTTTGAACACATTTTTGAATACTTGAGGCTATCGAAGCAACCTTTAGTAGAATTGTTGTAGCAACCATTAGAGGACTTTTCATGCATACCTTGTAAACCATATTGGAGCGGTTTTTGGAAAGATTATTGTAGTAGGTTTGAAGTATTTTTTATGATGTTTCAAAGTATTTTTTGGCATTTGAAGTTCTGAAGTAGTGTTCGGTTGGGGCATAATCTCGATTGGAGTCCTTATACAAGGTTGGAGTCTTGTGAGAGACCAAGTTGGAGCCTGGATTTGTTGTGAGGATTGGAGTCCTCATTCAAGGTTGGAGCCTTAAAGAAGTTAAAGTTATAGCTATACAGGTTGGAGCCTTAATCTTTTTATAAAAGAGGAATGGAGTCTTCACCCTCTTATTAATAAAACTATCCTATGTTATCTCTTTCTATTTCATTTGTTATGGTTTAATTTGTGATAAAAATCTTAGCTGGCATAATTTATCATTTGAAATAAATATTGGTTCATCCCTGATGCAGGAGCATCTAAGCACTCATAATTAAAGGAGGAATCCAAAGTGGAGCAAGGAGAGGACGTGGACCATCGGAGCAAAACGGGGACATTTCTGTTAAAAACAAAGTAAATGATGGAATGGATAAAGTCTCTCGAAGACTTATTTAATGTAATTTAATCTTCCATATGTGTGCATAACGGGAGATTAGGGATTTGTTGAGTGATTGTGGGAGGAATCATGCATCTTAAATGATCCATGACTGTTGTAATATCTTATATAAAGAGATTCTCTGTAAGGAGGTGATATATAGAGTGATATAGAGTTTTATGAAAACTCGAGTGTTCAAAATGTAGTCGAGAGGGAACTATCTCTAAGGCTGAAATGCCTTAGCTTGTATTCAATATTATGTCTAGTGAATAGATTGTGCTCTGTGGATTTCCGCGTGACTATGTATTATGTCCCTTTCAAACATGTTGTGTATATATGCGTGATGGCTTGAATCCAGTGTTGGTAGATTTTTGATCGACCATCGATCACTGTATGGATTGATGGCGATCCAAAACTGTTATGTCGTGCATTTCCAGATTCTGGCAAATCCGTGTTTTAACACAGAAATCCATCAAATAGTAGAGGATCAACGACATAGGCAGAAAGAGATGAGAGCCGTCAGATCTCATATATCGACGGACAATAATGGCGGAAGATAATCGATGAAGAGTAGTTTTAAATAGTGCAAGTGGTATTTTGGGAAGCTTCAAAACTATAAACTGTTTTGAAGGGTGAGCACCCGATTCCACTCATCAAATGACACATAGTGGCGAGGAGGAGAGAGGAAACTGCTTTTTGGGCGGTTAATCCTCATGCTTGTTGTATACCCGAAATCATCGTGGACCGTTGGATCTACAAAGTCTAGATGAATGGTGGAGAATGGTTGTGATAGTTGTTTGATATGCGGTTTAACCGTGACCATCAGATTGATTCTAGATCGATAGTCAATAATTGATCGGCAATCACCTTAGACATAGGTCAAGGGAGGATGGAGATGGATATGCCAATAAGCGATTAGCCGATTTGCGACATAGAAATACGCCTATAGCTGTTGGATCAGACATGTAATGTAATTGATCGACAATCACCTTTGACAGAGGTCAAGGGACGGTGCAGATGGATATGTCGATGAGCGATTAGCCGATATGTGACATAGCGATACGCTGATAGTCATTGGATCGAAGACGTAATGGATGGCGGAGATCATTCGATCAGAGATCGAAAAGGTAGGCAGAAAGGATTGGAGCAATTAAAGAGTAGACCCAACAGAGTTATAGTGTCGGGGGTATAATATTTGAGATCTAACCCAAGGGTTCGTAGTGGGGTTTTCCCTTTGTTTCCCAGTTTCCGATAAATAATGTGTTCCCGAGTTTTTATAAAGAAATCTGATAAAGTTGCATGGTCCGAGTTAAAGGCTTAAGACCTTATGAAGCGATTTTGATAAGTAATGGGCTCAAAACCCATAGGTCCCAGGATCAAATATTGATATGAAACGGGTTTTGGCCTTACCCCAATAAATCGCTTTTCATCAATCCCCCTCTGACTATTTCCAAAAATTAGTATCAGAGCCAACTTATTCAAGATCATCCTAAGAGCTAGAAGAAGGATTTTTGAATCAAAATGGTCAGTAAAGATGGCAAGGTCCCCAAATTTGATGGAACAAATTTTTCCCTCCGAAACGTTAGGATGGAGTACTGCTTAGCATCTCTTGGATTCGAAGTAGGTAAATATATTATAGATAGATACAAGGTTGCATCTCCTATTCAAATAGATTCAGATGAGAATAAAGCATATGTGGAAAATTCAAAGGCCTTGAAGCCTATAGCAAGTGTTCTATCAAATTATGAATTCACCAAAGTTATGGCCTTTAAAATAGTTAAAGAGATGTGGGACAAGTTCATCCATATTTATGAAGGAGATGACAAGGTCAAAAAGGAAAATATTAAAACCTATCGAAGGAAATTTGAAAGTCTCAAGATGAATGATGAAGAAGATATTTCTTCTTATTTTCTTTGACTAGATGGGGTAGTCAACTGTCCCGAAGGTCTAGGTGAATATGTCAAAGAAAATATGATTGTAAAAAAGGTCTTCATATATCTTCAAAATTGTTTTGATGCCAAGGTATGTTCCATGGAAGAAATAAAAGATTTGGACTCTCTATGAGTGGATGAACTTCATGGAATTCGTGCAACATATGAGACGAGGTCAGAAAATTCAACTGAAAAAACGTTGCATTCAAGGCATCCAAAATATTAAAAAGGGGAAGAATTGTGATTGTAGCAGTCATGATTCTGAGACTGAAATGGCACAATTTATCAAGAAGATGAAGAAAGGACATAGAGTGAGAGGTAATTTACCTCTCATTTGCTTTAGATATGGTAGAATAGGACAGTATGTAGAGAATTTCCCTTTTAAAGATGACCGTGATGATGAAGATAAACCTAAGAGAAGAATATTTAAGAAGAAAGGTGCAAACAAAAATAATTTCTTGTCCAAAGAGGATAGTGATGACTTTGTTAAAGAAGAAGAATATGGTGGAAACACTGAAGTATTATTCATGCTCTTCACAAACTAACCAAATATCCAAAAATAATAAGAAATTCAAGAAGAAGTATAAGGAAATGTAGAGGAACAATTGATTAGTGGTATAGAATAAAATTAGAGACTTAGAAAGAAGAAATAAAAGTTATCTTAAGAAATCAACCCTCTCTAAACTAAGAAGGAAGAAGTTAATAGAATCGAAGAAGTGTTGAGCAACAAGCAGAAGGAAAAGGAAGAAATTTTTGCTATTTGGAAGCTGAAGTTGTATCACTAAAATGAGAGTTGGAAAATGCTAACAAGAATTTGAAGAGTTATGAGACATTGGATGTCATTCTCAGCTTTCAAAGGCCACTACATGAAAAATATGGACTTGGTTATACATGTGAATCTTCCAATTGAAAGGAAGAAACTAATGTTCATCATGAAGAAAAATCCTAGAACTTGTGTTGATGTCCTTAAAGGATATCATCATTCTAACCCTGTAGGAAACAAATTTCATCCAAGGAATAAGAAGAATCCTCTTCCTAAAAGGAATATCTCATCAAGGAAAGATTATCCTAATATATATGAAACTATTTTTCCTTATATCATATTCCTTTTTAATACTTTTCAAAATAATGTTAAATAAATTAACAATTCAAGATTTGATAATATATATGGTAATCACCATTACTGACTATTTATTTTGAATGATTAAGTATTGAATTTCGAATTGTATTATACCTAAAATGTTGTATATATTTTTTTATTTTGAAAAACAATGTAAAACATATTATACTAAGCTAGACGTTTTCATTCTAAGAAATGATGTAAAACACCTTACCCGAAGGTAGAATTTTTATATTTTTGAAAAAAATGTAAAACAGATTACCTGAAACATCAAAGTCACAGGGAATGCAGAAAGAAACACCTAACTAACCATATTATAATTTTATTTATATAAATTTTTTAGTTGTGTTGATAGTACTGGACCTGTTAACATGTCAGGGATATCACTAGTGAGAAGTCCCAATTAGACCTCAGACCGTTTGGTGTAGGAGTCCCAGCAGTGGGTCGTACGATAATTCCTTGACTGCGATTTCACACAGAGGCAAGTAAGATAACTTTGTTGGTTGGAAGGGTGTGACAACTCAGTGATTCAAGTAAGGTGCATGAGAGGTCCTAACACATGGGGGTTGAGATGACTGCACCCCTTGGAAACTTGTGATAGCACTCAAGTTGGAAGGGAACACACCAGAAAAGATACATCACAACATGGAAGGCTACTTAGTGAGCAATCCAAAGTGATGGTTAAATAAACAACACATTTCAAAAAAATTCATACATAATTATACATAATTTTCTGTACATGCATATGTAAGAAAACCAATACATATATCGTTTAGAGTAAACCAGATAGCATAGAATACAATACAACATTTGCATGAAACGTTTTGGCTCTTATTATATAAAGAAGTGTACGTTCCAGTCATACAATACATCCATGTTTGATCCAGGTTCAGGTGTGATGAAGGACCCTTCCAAGACCTTTTACTTTCGTGATTTATTAAATTTCATTTTTAAAATAACATAAATGAACACATGTGCATGCTATAAAGAAGAGGGACATGACAACCATCAGCGACATAAAAACATAAGTCGTTGATAACGGAGTTCATCCAAGAGGAACTACATCTCCGGGCCCCAGTGTCAAGATTGTGTCAGCCAGTGCATTAAGTGCTGCCAATAATGATGATGTACATTGAGGTGATTTCGCTATCATACAAGGAAAATTCCCTCACGCAGGAGTGGATCCAAGAGTGTTCCACTATAGGAACTCTCAATCAAAAGACTTCTATCCGTATAACACAAACTCATTCATGATGAGCATCCCGCCAATAGGGCATAAAAGGGATCTCAATGAAAACATACATGATGACAACATGAGTATCCCATCAACATACAACAAAAGGATCTCAAAACATAACGTGACGAATCATGACAACAAGTACATCACATAGACGATTCTGCGTCACATCAAGCAAAATCATGGAAAAAAGTAATAAAAAAGATCCCCCATCAAACATCAAACAGGGATTTGTGCAGCACAATGCATGGCAAAAGAGTTACATGTACACACTACATATACCTCACAACCAAGGGCCATCTGAAGAAGCAGATGTCAAACTGCTAAAGTTGTTCATGCCATCAATCTCATGGCATCAATCGTATGTAAATGGTTGCTCGCACATAGATGCTGACACCTGCATTCAACCTAGGAAAGTGGCTGGAAAATGAAAGGAGATAATGAAAAATATGAATGCACCATTAGATTTGTGGCATTGAATAGAGCAAAATCTACTATCAAATTTCTGAATTATGAGAAATTGAGAATCTAGGGTTCAAGGAATCTTTTAGATTCCACCTAGATTCCTCAAAGATTTTGCTCCATGGGTGGATTGGAAATCTACAACACAAAAGGAGAATCTGACCTCACCATTGCAATCCCTGCAGAAAACCGTGAAAAACTACTATAAACTTGACTATGTTTCGACAAAAATAATTTTTACCTCCCCGGAGAATCTTTGGGCATCAAAGAAAATTCTGCCTCCTCTGTCTCGAAATCCATGCTCACTCCTGGTTCCTCCATCTCCCACCATGCACTGGTGAAAATAACTGTTTATATAAAATCCTGGGCGGATTTAACAAGGAGTTAGTTTGGTGCAGTGGTAAAATGGTGAAGTTGTTGAGGAGGGGTCAGGGGATCAAATCCTGCCCCTCTTTTTTTTTACACATTACTGTTTAATGTTTTTAACCAAAATGAATTTAAGGGGGTCAAGTCTGCATTGGATATCCCACCCCCATAACTCCCCACAGTGTCCACGTTGACTTATATTAACAAGGTCGCATGACTGTTTTGGTTTGGCACATTTAATTGGATATGAGGCCACCCAGTGGGGGCTGGCCCACGTGGGCCGAGTGAGTTCGATCCCCACTGACCTCACCTTCATACATGAAACAATTTTTAAGGTTGGTGGGTGTGTTGGGGTTTGGGTCCATGCCACGGTGTGAGGGGTGGCAGGGTCATGGCCGCACACCCCACGTGGTGTTGAGAGGATTCGGGGGCGGTAGGGTCATGGTTGCCCACCCCTTTTATTTAAACATTTTTTTTTTTATGAGATATGAGGGGTGGTGGTGGTGGTGGCCTGCCACCAAACACACACACACACACACACACACACACACACACATATATATATATATTAATTTTTATTTTAACAAATAGGCCCTTTTATAATTATTTATATTTTAGGCCGAAGGAGGCAAATTAACTGACAAAAATTCCCCTGGAATCTAGCTTGGGTTGGCTGGAATCCAGTGGCTAGGTTCTATCCAAATTGTGGCCTCCTTAATCTTGCGCAGCCAGCAAAAGCCAACCAAAGTTTGACTACTTCTAACTTTCGCATACAAACTTGATCTGACGAACTGTTCACATCACCACGATCAGGACAACGAGATATATGCTCTGGTCCTGGTCCGAAATCATTCTTGTCAATTTGATTTTCGAGCTTCCATCAACTTTCTTTTCCTTGTGTATGTTTCTGGAGCCACCTGGATCAATGTCCAACCACTAGTCCTGATAGCAAAACGTTACAGCCACAATCGCCTGCTCCTCCAAAGAGATGTACTAGCTTTGCGTAGTGGAGAAGCCAAGTCTCATTACAATACTGTCCAAGCTCTCTCCAAGATAGTCTTATTGGAAGCTTGGCTGACCAAAATCCTATACAATGAGTTATGAGGGACTATTTATAGCAAAGGGTGGGGTGACCCTTGACA
>APFE031003350.1:334508-355741 GCA_000404065.3 Pinus taeda | reverse complement strand
AAATGAAGTATTATTTCCGCTGCATATTTGTGTATATGGTTATCTCTGTAATTGGTTGTGTTCCTGTTTAAATCTGGATCACCAGGACTCTGCGAATGGAAGGGGAAAATTACCAAATTGCAAAAGGTTTGGGTTCGATTTGGTTGAATAAGAGATAAGGAGAAATACCAGAGATGGAGTATCATCCAAAGCAGAGGATGAAAATAATTTTTCCTTGGTTGGGAAGGGGAATAAGGGAAAAGGAAATTAGACGCGAAGAAAACATGAATCCAATTAAAATAATGGCAATAACAAAGACTTGAGAAAAATAAAATGTTTCCATTGCCACGAATACAAACATTATGCAATAAAATGTCCACACAACAAGTCTAACGAGTAGCCTTTAGGAGGAGCAGGAGGTGAAGTACTGGTTTCACAAATCGAATTAGACTTCACCCTAATAGCATGCATGACCAACACTATTATGGGGAGTGTGGTACTTTGATTATGGTGCCTCGTTCCATACGATAGGGTGAAAGGAATTTTTTAGTAGCCTGGAGGAGAAGGATCTCCAGATGCATATTGAATTGGGGGATGATAGGAGTTATTGTGCTATATTAATTGGTATTGTCACCATTCAGAAGGAGAAATCCTCCCCTCTTCACCTCAAAGATGCTATGCTTGTACCTAGGCTAAAGACAAGGAAAATTTTAAGGATGGAAAATTTTCTTGAAGTTTAAAAACATTGGTGAATCTCATTAATCCCTAATATGCAAACTATAAAATATTTATTGATATATTTATAAATTATCAAATTTTAATGATTTATAATATAGTTCTATATAAAGTTGGTGATTTTTAAGGTAAAATAATTTTATATTCTAAAATTTGGGCGAATCATCTTTTATAAAGATTGGAAATTGGCAAATCTTTTTTGTGGAAAAATCATGGAAAATTAGCCCACTGGGCGAACATTAGCCCCTAAAATTTTCCATGGTTGAAGAAGAACCTGATCTCTATAGAAATATTATAAGATAGATGCTATGATTTTATTTTCAATAAAGGGAAATCCTTTCTGAGACACATAGCTACCGGGAAAGTAAAGCAGATTGGAGTTAGAGTGAAGAACCTATACAAACTTGAGGTGGGAGATTGTGCTACATTGAGAAACAAGGCAGAAGAATTGCAAAGTCAAGATGTTGGAGAACTCTAGCATAGGATATTGGGTCATCTACACCATGGTGCCTTAAAAATCATGTAGCAAATTACCACCGGTCTCCCTAAAGGCTCCCTTAACCAGAAATATGTCTCCAAGGGCTACACATTGGGGAAATATGTCAAATCCACCTTCCATGGCTGAAATAACAGAGCATATGCGATCTTGGAGCGATTCCACTATGATGTTTGTGGACCCTTCTCTACAGCCTTCACAACAAAACATAAGTACTATGTAATTTGTATTGATGATTTCTCTAGAAAATGCAGTATTTTCTTCATGGGGAAAAAGGATGAAGTGTTTTCCACATTTGTAGAATTTAAGGCATTAGTTGAGAAGGAGACTGGGAAGAAGGTGCATGCTATCAGGAGAAATAATGGAGGTGAATTTGTTTCGAATGCCTTCAAGGATTTTTGTGCCAAAGAAGGTATTCAAAGAGAATTGGTAGCACCCCATACCCTAAAGTAAAATGGGGTAGTTGAGAGGAAGAACATGAGCATAGCTAGAGCTGCAAGATTTATGCTACATGATCATGGGTTGTCCTTTCATCTATGAGAAAAAGCATGTAACACAGTTTAGTTGTAGAACCAAAGTCGTCATAGAATACTTAGTATGATCACACCGAAGGAATATTTCTCTGGGAGAAAACCTGATGTGTCTCATTTTAGAATTTTTGGAGCTTCATTTTATTTTCATGTCTCCAAGGATTCAAGGAAGAAACTTAAGCCTACAACAGAGTTGGGAGTTTTTGTAGGATACACTGAAATTCCACACAATTACTGGGTGTATTTACCTTCATTGAGGATGAAAGTGGTGAGGAGAGATGTCAATTTTGATGAGGAGAAGGATATGATATGCTTTATTGAATGAGAGTTGAGTATCCCACCAGAGCAGGAGCTTCTAGGTCCAAAGAAGGAGCCTGAGGATGAGTTTCAGGAAGTTGTGCAGCAGCCATAAATGGATGAGTAGAAAGGAAGCCGAATGGAGACACCCACTCAACTAGAAACATCCATTGAAGGGAGAAAGAGAACCAGATACGTTGATATATTGGTGCAGGATGCTAAGGAGAATGTGGGAACCCCTACATAAGTACACAAACAAGGGAGGTCACTTGAGAGGTACACTGGTTACATGGATCTCATGACAGAGCTCATTAAGTCAGAGCCTTCTTCATTTGAGGAAGTAGTTTCTCAACCTGTTTGGGTTGAATCCATGATGGAAGAATATGAATCCATCATGAAGAACGGTGTATGGGAAGTGGTGCTGAGACCATAAGGGAAATCAATGGTTGGTTCCAGATGGATCTACAAAGTGATGCATGTAGCTAATGGGAGCATCGAGAAGTACAAAGGCCAGATTCGTGGCCAAAGGATTTTATCATGTAGAGGGAGTTGATTATGAGGAAACATTTTCACCTGTGGCAAGGTATTCCTCCATCTAATCAATTCTTTCAATAGTTGTGCAGACGAGGTAGAAGATCCACCAAATGGATGTGAAAATTGCCTTTCTCAATGGTATTGTTCAGGACAAAATTTACATAGAGCAACCTAAAGGATTTGAGATATATGATCGAGAGTCACGTGTGTGCATACTCAAGAGAGCATTGTATGGTCTCAAACAAGTTCCCTGAGCATGGTACACTCAGATCGACAATTATCTCTGTGGATTGGGCTTCAGCAAAAATGAAGCATATGTGAACCTCTATCATATTGTGGTAGATGGTAAGTTGGTTATTCTTTTTTTGTATGTTGATGATTAAATATTGACAGGTGATGACCACTTGATCTGCTATTGCAAAGAGGATCTTGTAAGGGAATTTGAGATGAGACACGGGCCTAATGCATTACTTCCTCGGGCTAGAAGTATGGTAAGGTGATGGTGAATTGTTTGTGTCTCAAGAGAAGTATGCCTATGAAATACTTTAGATATTTCACATGGAGAATTATAAGCTTATGGACACACCTCTAACTACAAATTGGAGGAAGGAGAATGCCATTTTAGGTGAAGAGGTTGATGCTACCATTTACAGATAGTTTGTGGGGTCTTTGATGTATCTTGTGAATACAAGACTTGACATGTTTTATGCAGTAAAATAGCTTAGTCATGTTATGATGAGGCCTACCAAGTTTTATTGGAAGGAAACAAAGCATGTGTTATGATACCTCAGAGGCACTACTGAGTATGGATTATGGTACAAGAGGAAAAAGAGAGTGAATCTCCAAGGCTTCATCGATGCATATTAGGCAAGGAGTCCATCAGATAGGAAAATTACTTCAGGTGTTATCTTTAGTGTTGGGTCCACAACTATTTTCTGGTACAACAGGAAGCAAAGGTCTGTGGCACTCAACTTAGCAGAGGATGGATACATGACTACAATTCAACCATCATGTGAGGCCATATAGATGAGGAAAATACTTGTGGGTAATTTCAGTCACAAGATGGATCTGACAGTGATATATTGTGATAATCAGAGTTCCATTAAGCTCTCTGAGAATCTGGCATTTCATGACAGGTCCAAGAACATCGATATCTGATATCATCATTTGCAGGACTGTGTGCAGAGGAAAATTATGTTGCTATAGTACATTCCAACTGAAGAGCAAGATGTTGACATATTGACAAATTCATCGTCAAGAGGTAAATTTGAATTCCAAAAGTGCAGGATAGGGGTGGTGAAAAATCTCTTTCTTGCTAAGAGGGAGTGTTAGAAAGTGTAGCAAGAAAGGCTCAATTTGACTTTAGCCTAATTCAAATTGAGTAAATCTTCCACATCAACAGGACAACTTGGAGGTGGCTAAGTAGTGTGACGTGGCTCTTGTCACTCATTTATGTCAACAAATTTGAGGTAGTGGGCTTGGAGTTCAGTCATGCATGTGTTGATTACTAAATTTTAGCAATCTAGTTATTTTTCAGTTGTACTTAGTTAATTGACCTCTAACAATTAATGGAGTTAGCTGAAGATCATTTGTGTAATGAGACAACAATCCAACTCAAAGATTTGTCTGTTAACTAACCAAGCAACCCAAAATATCCTAGACATGCATGGAATTCGAATTTCTTAGCTCGAGTGGAGGAGACAAAGTCTAGTGTAACATTAATAGGATACTATTTGAGTGTACAATTTTTGCATTCAGTCAGGAGATCAATTCCTTGGAAATTGCGCAAGGAAATAGGGACTTCCCTATTATTTAGGAGCTCAAATTAGCTCAAATTTACACAAGGAAATAGGAGGTTGAAGGAGCAAAAAATTAGTTAAGTGTTGGCTAGAAGTTCTCATTCAACAGAGAACAATTTTGCTTTTGTAGGTGGTGCTTAGAGTTGAAGCATGAGATTGTAATAGTTTCTTTATTCAACTGATTAATGCAAAGAGACTTGAAGGTTTTTCCCAGTTGGGTTCCCCTAGAAATCATTAGGTACTTGTGGTTTTTATTGTTGCATGTCTATGCATGTTGTTCTAAATTGTGATTTTCATTTCGCATATTAGTAGAGTAGAATTTGTGGCTCCTAATTTCAGTTATATTTCTTGAGCAGTTGCAATTTCTATCAAATTTCTATAATACCGGACTAGACATTGCACGTGAAGTGGGAGTAGAGTACACTTATGTAAAAACGCGGAAGGAGAATTAAACAATAGTAAAGCAGGTTTTCAAGTATTTTTGTTGCACTAGTGATTATGGTTTGTGCTATGAAGGAAGACCATGATTGGACATATGTGGCTTTGTTGATGTAGACCATGATTAGCATTCATCTAGACCAATCTAATAGAGTTTTGAGATATTAAAATACAAGATTACAAATGAGTCAATATTGAGATTTTTTGGCTAGATGAAGTCATGTCATGTGCATCTGGACACATTGGGTATCCCTATCAAAGTTCTCTTCTAATAATTGAGTGATAAGGAAATGGATCGATTATTCTACTTTTAAGCCAAATTCTATTACCAACATAGTGTAACTACTTCACTACCAAGTGCAAAGCTTTAGGTATGTTCTTTTCTCTACAAAAATTTCAACATTAGTTGTTGGCCAATAAGTTTATATTTTATGTCAATCTTCATGTTGTGAAGTACATAGCCAATAAGATGATACTATTACGAAGGCTTAGTTGGTAAATGAAATGTTGTTCTAAGAATACAACTTTAAAATTTTCATTAACATAGGTAAATCGATCCCTCGTTAGATGTGATTATTGTGGACACAAATAAGGAATTCAAAGGAAAATGGAAAAAATACTTTCCTAACACTAGTGTGTTCCAAGTACAAGCTACACCAAGTTATTTGAATGATGTATTTTCTTCATACAATGTGTATTACTTCTTATAATGAGGATATTTTCATGAAGAAAGGAAAAATACATAGATGAGAAGTCTCTTACAAACTTCATTGACATTTAAAATTTTACCACAAACATTATTCATAATCAAAATGGATGGCATACTTTGGTGATGTGTTCACCATTATATATATAACAACTAATAATAGAATCTCATTTTAGTAGTGTCCAAGGCCATATTTCACCTCACAAGGACTTCCTAAAGAATTCTTTATATAGGATGATAGAAGCTAATTGGCACTCAATGATTGTTTCAAGTGGGTGAAAATGACAAGCAATACTAGAAGTTGGGCACCAAACCTCGTATAAAAAATTATATTAAGCTTCATCTAATTTATTTGATGCATCCTTTTAAGTATGAGTGGATAGATTTCATTGAACCATTTCTCCTCACAACTAAGACATGGTGCCTATATATTATTATCCCCACAAATATTTTCACAAACTAAGTTGAGGCTTGGGAAGTGAAGTCGACAGTAACACGTGTGACTATAAAATATTTATTTAAGGATGTAATATGTAGGTTTGGATATCAAATACACATTTCGTGCAAATAAGGTACTTATTTTACTAAAAATCCCATCTCCAGTACGATGGATATTTTCAATATTGTGAATCAAAAAATTGCTCCATACTAGTATTACCATAAGAACCTCCTAGGCCACATAGTTTAATTAGAAGCATGCTCCAAGTGGGAGATTTATAGATTTACATTGGAATAATACTTTAAAAATCACCCATTATGGTAACATTTTAGGAAATATGTTCCCTAGCCTCTGTAAGCATTCTTTAAGTGGAACAGCTTAGGGAGTGCCCTTCAAAGAATGCTCTCAAAAGCACTCATGATGGGAGCATTTTTAGGGAATATGCTCCATATCATCCAAGCATTATTCTTAGCATTATTAGGGTGTATTTCTCCCTACCACACCCCTTATGCTCCCTCCCACACTCTTGTCGTGCTACTCCAATGCTCCAACCACTCTACTACCTCTATTATGATTTTCCCCTATGCTCTTGCAAAAATGAAGAAAAAGGACTTAAATTGAGAAACAAAGTGGGGCCCTTGGATAAATTTAGAGTCTAGTGTTTGTGGTTGCTATCCAGTTATTGTGAGGATTCAAATATGGATAAATCATATAATACTCAGAACAAAAATCTACTCAATGATGATGATCTCATGAGATGCCAACCCCCATATATTTCCCTAGTAACTCTTACCAAGTCTTTAGTAATAGAAGCTTCACGTTTAGTTTCATATAGATTCTACATAGTTACATATGGTAGTTTTCATCTAGCTCTAGTTTTTTCTTTGGATCTACTACCACATGGAGTGCTATGGGGAAATCATGGTGGTGCAAAGACTCAAGAGGAAGGAAAAACAAATAAAAGCTACAATAATTATTTATCCTTTTTCACTACTTTATATGTTATAGAATTTATCTCAATTTAGTGTCTTGGACCTTTCAGTCTTCATAATTTAGTTAAATTATTAATTTATAACTTATGCAAATATCCCATCTAGTGAGCATAACTCTTTGGTCACAATGATTATGGGTAGATATCCTATTTCACTCCAATATTACTAGTCTGCTTCCTATGCTATGATTTTAGAATATGCATGCTTTGATCTAACAGATGATTGGTGCTTAAATGATTAATCATTAGTCTACCATGGAAAACATTTTTAACTTCATAATAATATAGTATTCATATACAAGTAGCAAAAATATGCATCCTTTCATATATTTTACAACTAATTTGGCCTTCTACAATTTCTTTTGAATATAAATGCATTACAATATATACAAATATTATTATATAAAAAATGCTTCAGGGATGATTTTCCCTTAGGGTAGTTTGGAAATGGTGCTCTCTCTTTCTCTCTAATGTTATGGCAACTTTGGTCTACACTACACACAAGCAAATGGCCAAGTCGAAAGCACAAAATAAAGTGTTAATGCCTATAATTATGAGGGTCAATACCTTACAATGGTCAGACTAGGATGACCAATTATATACTTCTCCTATGGAATTTCATATAACATGGAGATATGATTGAGACTAAAACCTTTCCAAATAAATTTTGGCAAAGAAATAATCATTCACATAGAATATCAGGTGCGATCATTCTAGATTATAGTAAAGAAATGTTGCCTAATGATCAATCCATGAAATATTGATTGAAGGAGCTTAAACAATTAAATTAATATTGAATATGTATCATATTTCTATAGGAAATGGCCTAAAATACAATGAATAGGTACCACCGTAAAATATGCTAAAGAAACATGACTTAAAAAAAAAAGTTAGTTAGCCTTTTTGTGCAATATGTAGAAGAAAGACTAGGTTGAAAAGTCAACCTATGGTTGGATGGGAACCTATAGGCCAAAGAAATGGGACAAATATGGCCTAATAGAGTTGGAAAATTTGGAAGGGTAACCTTATATGTAAAATTAAGTGATTATGTCCTTGTGGGGCAGCTCAATTGGTGATTAAAGCAATGTGAAATCCGTCAAAATTGAGAAATCCAAGGTTCAAATCCCCTCAATTGTGACCTAGTGCACAGAGAGGAGGACAGATCATAGACCCCAGAGGTTTACTAGTAGTTATGTGTCAAGCGAGCTATTGGGTTCCTCAGGGATACAAAATAAATAAATAAATAAGTGATTACATCTTAGTTAAAATGGTTCTTTGATTGAAAACAAGATGATCAATATGTATACCTTGACTATTGAGTAAGATTTTTTTGGGAAAATCTCAAATAGAGCCTAAAGTATCAATGTAGTACAATCCAATAAGCCAAAAAAAAATTGGATGGGCAATGATAACGTAAGGAATATATATCAATAGTGTTGTTATTTTCTAATTGAAATGCACATAATGATTGGATGTTGCAAGTGAATCAAATATATACATGTTAGGTGGGCAACAACCCATTTGATATATAAAGGACCAAGGATTGATGAATCCTAGTCTTTGAGTGGAGAAGTCATCAAGACATTGGAAATTGGAATGTTGACTTTATAAATGATGAACTTTAAACCAATATGATTTTGATATAATTTGGTTGGACACAATATTTCCCTCATAAACAAACTTAGAAGAAGACATTAAAAGTAGGGCATAGAATAATATTAAATTCTTAATGGAAGATGATGTGATGAAAGGAACAATTAAATGGTGACATATATAATGAGTTCATTATTTGTAGACATAATGATGATTCAAATGTAATTCCCTTTGACATACACTAATTGATCACAAATTCTTTTAGATTCCATTCCATTGCATAAGAACATGGAAGGTGATGGAAAGTCATTGATACATACTAAAGGGACAAATTAGATAATTCAATTGAAGTATTGAGATAAAGTAGAAATTAATGTTTTGAGTTCAACCTTACATAAATCTAGTACAATAATGTGATTTGTAGTAGAATATGAGATGGACTAGGGAAATGGGATGAGACAACCAACATCCAATCGAGCCATAAATATCATGGCAATGGTTGGAAAAAAAATTCAACACCCTAAATCCAAGTGGATATCTAAAATATTTATAAGATACATATGCGGAGAAAAAAAAAAAAAAAAAAAGTTGTAATAAAGAGGGGATACCCATTCACAAACCCATTTAATGCACTAGAAAATCCTTGTATAAAGATGGAAACATTACATTTGTATACAATTTTATGATAAAATTCCAGAGATTCATGAAAAAGAGATGGGGCTTTTTCGGGCTTGAACCAGGACATACTCAGAAATGTGAATTATTTGTACTGTGTGACCTAAATATATAACCTAAAACAGTACATTTGGTGAGATGGGAAATTTTCACATTCCTACTTAGATTTCAACACCAGAGTCCATATGCCCCAAACTCCCGCTCGTTATTCTTGTGCCAAGGAATTTTATCCTAATGTTTATGTTGAACCTCATTTGTATACCCTCTAATTTATGTTTATTTGAATGCTCCAGTATTTCTTAACTTTCGACTCCAAATTCCATATGTCCCACACTCTCGCTCTTCATTCTTGTTCCAAGGACTTGTCTATGTTGAACCTCATTTATATACCCTCTAATTTCTACATTAAATGACAAAACAACATGTTCCCTTGGCCAGATTTGCATCATTTAATTATAGATTTGTAATTTGAGGTTGTGTGATGATGCATCTGCAGGATGATTATAGAGTCATATCAATCAATTTCATCAACCCATATGCTTTGTGACTAAAAAGGACACTAATTACACGTCGTCAAAATCTATAGAGAAGCTCCTCTTCTCATCGCAAATTTCTACTCTAAGTGACACTCATGATTACTATGACCTGGTCTTTTCTCTCTGCTAATTGCAATGAGTGATCTCAGCCTCTGTGACACTGGGAATCCGATTTGCAGCTAGTAAGTGTGGATCACATTAACCATTTATACCAAGACCGGATTTGATCGTACCTTGACCTTGTGATTTGGCTAGAGATCAAGTCTGTAATTAACATCTTTGCCATATGTCACAAATTGTAACCATAGTTTGCGGTGTCCTATGGAGACACATGCGACCTGCAGTGTAGGCTTAATATGCGATTAGACTTAGTCATAATATGCGACTAGACTTCTTCATAGATTTCATTTCTAATCCCTCTCCTTTATCAATAACACCACAATTGAATGTGACTTATGCTTGAATTCAAGTTGCAACTATGATAAAGTCGCAAATCACACCTTCAGGTCACAATTGGTAGATGTGACCTGCTCTCGAGTTTAGATTCTGATTAAGACTAAAGGTAAGACTAGAATCATGGATAAAGGGTGTGACTTGCATTAAACTCATAATCTACAACTCGTGCTCACAAGGAAACAAATCAAGATCCTTTTTGGGAGCCAGAATTTCGCTTTCAAAATGGATTCCCACGCATTTTCAACATGTATTCCCACGCATATTTATTACGGTTACATTTTCTTTCTTGTATTTCCATCATGTTGTATGTGTTCTTTCATGTGAGCATATGCTAATGAACTCATTATTAGCTTATGTATTTCATGTCCACTTTGATTATTTTCTTTCGCAATCCATGCCATGTCAGTGACTTATTGTGAACTGATTTACAATTAACCTATGGTATGTTCTTATTTGTGTATGCCTGAGATAGTTGTAGCTTATTAATCATTCTTATGGGAGCATTCTTCTTGTTGCTTTACTATTATATCTTTCTATCTCATTCTATAGGTTATCCATCGTGGGTTGACCTCATTCCCCTTGTTCGAGTATTTATTTCTTGCTCTTGCTCTAACATCTCCTCATTTGACAGTCAGGTAGAAAATCAACTTGATGGTTGTCAAGCCTACATACCGGATGGGGATCTTATCCCAAACGATGTGAGGTTTAATTGGGACTTCACACCGGGGAGACCCCTTAACTTTTTTCGGTACATTCCAAACCATCAGCACCACACCAGGTACAAAGTTATAAGTCTACTCGTTAAATTTATGTTGATTGACTATGTCATTTCAGTATTTAGGTTCCTTGTGTATGTTGGAGAGGAGCGACTACCTGGCAAGTTGTGTCATGGCCTCCATGTTTTGTTTACAGTTGGGAAGATACAAAGTCTAATGATTGGACGGCGAGTGGTGAGTCATTATCCTGGGTGCTTGAGTGTTGCAGGCACTCTAGCTTTTGGTTATGCGTGGGTTTGGAATATATATATATATAATATATATATATATATATAAGATATATATAAGGCTTGTTTACTTGTGTGGCCTTAGCCACACAAGAATCCTTTGCATTTTAGGATTAGCTCTATTTGAATCTCATTATGAGATCAATGAGTTTCACCTTCTAAGGGGTCAAGTTGGGTAGCAGCACAATGAATGTTTTATTACATGACTAGGTGGTCTCTATGGAGTTGGAGGGAGCCTCCCTATTAAGGGGATTTTGTACTGGGGATATTTGAAATTTGTGGCCCCAAGGATGATAAAGGGGAAACCCTAGTTGTCTTGTTGGTTGTGTTGGTGTAGCAGAGGCGCTTCATTTCTTATTCAAGAGTTCAAGTGGGAGGTGTTGAATATTCACCATCAGCGAGGCTGGTCGCATTGTGGGATGGAGGCAAGGAGTTTCCATGTGAGGTAGTAGTATAATGAACAAGGTCAAGGAGAAACAATGGACCCACATTTTCTTAGTCCTTTCCCTCACCAGAAAACACTCCCTTGTTGGTAGATAATGTTAACATCATTCAGCAGTTGAGTAGCTCTTTAGATCAGCTCAATCGAACCTAGAAAGATGATTATAATGGTATTCTAGATTTCATGAACCACATTAAACATAACCTATTGAAGATTCATGATAGATTGATCAGTTTATAGATAGGCAACAACACATTCGGGAAAAGCTAGACCATACAGAAACCAATATTGCTCATATGGAGGGGTGTGTGCATTGTGAATTCAATCCTCTACCATCCCTTGGCTCAAGTCCAGATCACCATGTCCCAGTAAATTCTAATGTTGTTCAATGTTAGTTAGTTGTCTCTTGGTCTTATTGGTTTTTTGGCACTTTTTTCTTGTCAGTTTATATAACTTGTGGCATTTTGGAACTTTGTTTTGTATCTAAGTATGCGTCTATTGGCCAATAAATCTAGTAAGAGTGAGGCCAATAGGTTTTTGAGAAACGTTACTCAAAAATGTAATCTTTTGAATTAATAGAAACTTTTGATTTACAAAAAAAAAAAAAATACACCTTAAAATAAAAGTTAAGTTCAAATAAACAAATTCACTAATAATTTCAATATATATATATGGAAAATATTCATTCAACATTAATAAAAGTGTATAACTTATTAACAACATAAATAATAAGTAGTATGAGTTATAAAAATGTACTTGTCTTTCTTTACAAGTATATCAGAGTTGATAGCGAGCAGAGGGTTGTTACCCTTTTATGATATTAATAACCCTTTATTGTTGTGTCGATAGGCACAGTGATCAAATTTGAAGGGATGGTATTAATTCCATTTGGAAGGGTATATATTCATCTAACCCTTCAAAGATAAAAGGTTTAAAAAAATGTACCTCAATTGACAATTGTAAAGTAAATAAACCCTTCATTAAAAAAATGCATAAATAATGCAGTGCCCTTCTAAACCTCTACGTCTTGAAAAAAAAAGATCGTGGTTACATCCACATACTCTAAAATTTCAATAAAACTTCCAGGCGAGTTGTTGGGTTACTTTGGGTTACAAAAAAAAAAGGATTTCTCAAATTTTATTTTAAAAACAACTAAGCAAATGTTGTTTTCATTCATTAGATGATTTTCAAAAATATTTGGACTTACACAGTGAAAATTTCAATCTATTTTCACAATGGAAAAGGATTTCTAGTTTTCATTTTTCTCCACTCATAATAAATAGCATTTCAATCTACCTCATTTAGAGCATGAGGTGCACTAAGAGAGAGGAAAATCAACATATCTAGCATCTCCAATGAAAGTCTTGATTTATCATTGCTTTTAATCATGTTTAATTTTGAGAAGCCTATTTCACACATTGTTGTGCTTGCTAAAATAACAAGAATTGTTTGCCATAATTGCATCAAATGTGGAGAGCCTTCATACCATTCAAGTTCATCTCCACATAGATCTCATTCTCCAAACATATGTTTTTTGGGGATATGATTTAGAAATCGTAAAAATAAATTCATCAATTCCACCTAAACAACTAGCAGTATCCACAATAGACTTGATCCCTCTCATCTTCGACCCTTAGTAGATACGGACTTAAGATGGATCTAGATTGGTGTTCTTCATGCTATAATTTTTTAGGCCTCTTTTTAACCTTCAAATAGGATATTGGTCCTTTGAAGAATGTTGCGGTGTTTTAAAATGTAATAATTTATTTTAATAAAAATTATTATTATATATATTTTGTTCTTTTAGTAAAACTATTGATTTTTCAGAAAAAAAGATATATAAGATTTTATTTAAATTTAAAAATACTAATATATAAAAATGGATAATAATAATAAAAATAGTGTTTTAAATTCAAATATATATCTATAACCTTTTTTTATCTATTTTTAATCAAATATTTATAACTAGCGCACAATCATATAAATTAAACGGTTGGTAAATGTGGATATGCATCAATCCATAATAAGGTGTAGTCTAACTTACAGACCAAATGATCTTTTTCACGACATTTTTTCTAGTTATTTTTAATCAAAAACCGTTAGAAAAAATTAAAAACTTGAGTTTGAATTGTTTAATCTACAAAATTTGAGTGCCCATGGGGTTTTTCAGGGTGTTGAATCCATACATAAATTAAAAAATGTATTCTAAATAACAAAAAATCTTGAAATTGTATTGCCGGATTTTGGTGAATTCTGGTGAAAAAAATTATTCCGTTTATAAGTTAGACTATGTCATCCATAATAGACATTGAAGCACTTACTTTATAATACATCTCTTATTATTAAAATTAAAAATTTAAAAAACTAACTAAATTATAATTTTATTTAAATTATTATTAAAAAAAACAAAATTAATATATAATATAAAATATATAGTTTTTTGAAAAAAAATATGGAACAAATTTCCTATCAATAATTTATCCCCACATCATGGAGATTCTTAATCTATAAAAGGAATTTGTTACGATACCATGGCTTAATAATTCCACACGTCCGAAAAACCATAATTCATTGTTTATATGACATTTTTAATTGATCAATTTAATAAAAAGAGAAAAAAAAAATGCATAATTACTTTGGGGATAAATCTTAACCTTTGATTTGTGTAAACTATTAAGAATATTCCATAAAGTTAAAATCTCTATCGTCCACTTAATAATTATTGATAATTAAATTAAAATTATGGAAATTAAATTCTAAAATAAGCATGAAGATGCAAATTAAAGATAAATGTTATAATTCTTAAAAAGAGATTACAAATGTTTTCGTTGCAAGTTAAAAAATAACTTCACATTTGATAAATAATATTCACTTTAAGTTGATAGAAATTTGTAATAACAATCAAATAATTTATATTATTAATTTTATTGTAAAAGATTAATTCAAAACCCATTGACAAATGAAAGTTGTAAGAAACGCTTAAAGGGTTTATTTATTAAACCATCTTAGATCCATCTAACATTGGATCTATCATGCGTCGAGAGGGATCAAATCTCTGGAGGTGCAAACCTTCTTTTTTTATGAAAGGTTTGCATCTTGAGGGATTCGATCCCTCTTGGCACATGATAGATCTAGAGTTAGATGGATCTAGGCTGGTTTCAGCTGAGGGAAGTGATGCCATATTTTTATATTATCATTATTATGTATATGTTTGAGATAAACTTCATACTTTAAAATTGACATTATGTTTTCTTTGCCTGACATGACCATATAATTTTGTTCTTTAATTTAATCTATGTTGTTTGTCTTGAATTGTTTGTAAGTCTGCGTTTGGATGTTTTGAGTGGTTCATGTGTGTCTGTGTTTAGATGCTTTGAGTGGTTTGTGTGTTTAAGTGTTTGGATTGAATGGTAATGTTTGTGAATGTTATAGTTTTTGTGTTATATTTCTATATGTGTATGTAATTGTCTATTAGTAATTAGTTGGTGATGAAAGAGGAAAACAATCTTGTCAATAGCTTGGAGGAGGATTGATATTGCATATCTATTTCATTTAATTTTAGATATTACAATTTTTGACAGTTAATTAATTCTTAATAGTGTCCCTCTAGGTATTACTAAATATATCTTGAAGTGTAGTTTTAATTTTAAATTTGTTGAGTTACCTCAATTTGTTAAGATGATAGATATTGTCAATAACTATTTAATTATGAAAAATGATGAAATACAACTTTTGAATGCAAAGTGACAACTTTGCCCGATCTTGTTTAATTTCCATACCTAAATTACAGTTTGCAGCACCAAGATATTTAATGTCAAATTTGGAAGACTACATATAAGAGCATGAGTGGGCCTAATGGTTAAGAGCATGTGTTTCCTCCTAAGAGGTCACGGGTTCAAAACCAGAGGGGGGTAGAGTATGTATGCCTTCGTAGACTTACCAGTCAAATCATTGCGTAGAGGTTGGTCCCTTTTCCCACAAAAAAGGGGGTCTCATACACCAATTTGGTGTTTGGCTTGGCTGTGACCTTAAAATTGGATAATAATAAGAAGAAGAAGAAGAATAGTACTAATTGTGATTAATTTGAACTATTTTCTTCTACTATTCTTATCGTTACCCTTGTTAGTTTTGCCATATTTTCATATCGATTATATGAAAAGTGCAGTTGAAATCGTAAACCATTCAAATCTTTAACTTGAGCTATTGTAGTAAATATCTTACCTTTTCTCTCTTGCTCTCCAATATTAATAGGTTGAATTACTATAACACAAAAATCAATGCACATTGTCAATAATTTTTTGCGCTTACACGAAAATCAATCACGTTGTAAATCCAATCACTTTAAAATTAATTTACCATAATACATCCAGTTACATCAAATCAAAAATCACAATTTACATTGAAATCAATGCATCTAATGCAAGCAATCATAAAAAAAAAAAAAAAAAAAAAAAAAAAAAAAAAAAAAAAAAAAAAAAAAAACATCTAGACTAAAACCAATGCATCTGACGCAAGCAATCAAATAGGATTAGAAATCAATGTCTACACAGAAATCAATGCATCTAGTGCAAGCAATAAAATATAATAAAAAATCAACATCTACACTAAAATCAATACATCTAGTGCAAACAAACAAATATAATTAGAAATCAACATCTACACTAAAATCAATGCGTTTAGTCCCGGATGCGGGTGCATGATTGGCTCATGGGTAAGAAGGAGGTGCGGAAGGTGGGCAAGTGGTAGCCCATAAGCGCCAGATGTAATTGTAGCAGTCTGAAGCATTGGTTTCGCACAAACATATTAATGGCAGCATTAACGCTGCCTTCCCTGAAATTCGTTTTAAGCGCGATGGCACCTGGTTTGGTCTTCACTCCTGCTGCTCCTCCGCGCGCGTTCAGGTCCAACAAGGTGGCAGCTACTTGCGATTCTTCAAGCGCCAACTCTATCCCCTTCTTCCCTTCGGCTCTGGTTCATGGTGCTAATAGCTATAAGCGTGCTCAGTCTTCATTATATTCTGTGTGTTCTCTCCTCAGTCGCTTCCCAGTCATTCCCTCTCCGTTTGTCAGTCCTTGTTGTTCCTCAAGCGCTAACACCATCCCCTGCTTCCCTTCGGCTCTGGTTCCTAGTGCTTACAGCTACAAGCGTGCTCAGTCTTCATTATACTCAGTGTGTTCACGCCTCAGTCGCTTCCCAGCCAATCCATCTCCGTTTGTCAGTCCTACTCTTAACAACATGCCAAGAGAACGGCCCAGAATGGGGTGCAGACAAGGCAGTTCTCGTGGTCGAGCCTCCCACCGGCATTCCTCAACCACTTCGGACCCCTCGTCGAACGCTTCGGAGTTTTGCTGCTATAGTTATCCTGCTACAAGAAGTGGCAGGGGTAGGGGAAGGGGGCAAGTTAGAGCCGAAGTTTGTGTGCATCATTCGCACCCGCATACTGCCCATTTCTGTATCCCCTGTTCTCTGGGAAACTCATCCTTCATCGTTTCTGTGACAATCGAAATGTGTGAGAACGCTATGGGTTCGAGGGAGGTTCATCATGGGGCTCCTATGGAACAAAGGTTGGCAGGCCAAAACATCTCCCAGCGCCAAGATACAGGAGGCTTGCCAATTATGAACACAGGCGCCAATGTTGGCCCAAGCGCGCCAGCGGGAGGAGACCCTTCAAGCTCAGCGGCCCATCCTTCTGATTCCAAAGACTCAGATCAATTTGGGTGCCAGATCGTAGAAGAAAAACCATCAACCTCAGATGAAGATTGAACTAGTCTGCGCCTCTGGTTTTTTGGTCTGCTACCAAAGAAGAAGTTCAACTCCCTCTCGATATACAGTTTTCATGCTTGTAAACTCGCTGTTTCAGGTCTCTGTCAATTCTATATGTCGGTCTCCACTATGAGGACGGCCTTCTCCTATATGTTAGTTTTTGTTCATTTTTATGTTTATGTTGGAATCTATCCACGAGATAGCTATGCACAAGTCAGTTATGTATCACTGTATGGGTCAGTTTTGAGTAACTGTTTGGGTTAGTTTTTGGAATGGTCACTGTCCAGACTTGGAATCTAATGTTCTCAGATATTAAAAAAACTCTGATGTCAGTCATCACGCCGGCTCTCTGGTTAGTACGTCAAGATTTTTTGCAAAAATTCCAACTCCATGGCTAGAACTCTCGAGGCATCTGCCTCTCTGTAATATCTTTCTGTATTAATATAGGAGTAGACCAATTAAGAAAAAAAAAATCAATGCGTTTAGTGCAAGCAATCAAATAGAATTAGAAAACATCTACACTAAAATCAATGCATCTAGCGCAAGCAATCAAATAGGATTACAAAAAAACATTTACACTAAAATCAATGCATCTAGTGCAAGCAATCAAATATCATTAGAAATCAACATCTACATTGAGATCAGTGCATCTAGTGCAAGCAATCAAATAGTACTATAAATCACCATCTATAATGAAATAAATGCATCTAGTGCAAGCAATCAAATAGGATTATAAATAGCCATCTACACTGAAATCAATTTATCTAGTGCAAGCAATCAAATAGGATAAGAAATCAACATCTACACTAAAGCCAATGCATCTAGTGCAAACAATCAAATATCATTAAAAATCAACATCTACATTGAAATCAATGCATCTAGTGCAAGAAATTAAATAGTATTAGAAATCATTGTGTGTGTTAAAATCCATGCATCTAGTGTAAGAAATATTATTCCCTCTCTCCCCCTTCCATCTATATCTATATCTCCCTTCATCTCTCCTTCTTTGTCTCTCTATCTCACTCCCAAACATACACACACTCTCTTCGTTTGTCCCTTGTCACTCCCTCTCTCCCTCTCTCCACTTCTCTCTCTGTGTCTTTCTTCTTCCCTCCCTCATTCCCCTTCCAACTCCATCTCTTTGTCCATCCCTCTCTCCTCCTCTCTCTCCTACTCTCTCCTCCTCTCTCAACCCCCCTCTCTCCTCCTCTCTCTCATCATTCCTCTCTATCCCTTTCTCTCCCCGCATCTCTCTTCACTTTCTCCCTCTCTATCTCCTTCTCTGTATCCTCCTCTCTCCCCCTCCATATTTGTGTCTCCCTCTCTTTATATTAGCCTTCTCTCCCTCTCTCACTCCTCTCCTTCTATTTCTCTTCATTCCTCCTGTCCCCTCTGATTTAGTTTATCTCCTTCAGTGCAAGAAATCAAATAGGATTAGAATCACCATCTACACTGAAATCAATGCATCTATTACAAGAAATATTCTTCCCCCTCTGCCCCCTCCATCTATATCTCTATCTTCCTCCATATCTCCTTCTTTGTCTTTCTAACTCACCCCCCCCCCCCCAAACACACATGCTCTCTCTCTCCATATTTATTTATCTCTCCCTCTCTCTATATCTCTCTTCTTCCCTCTCTTCACCTTCCATCTATATCTCTATCTCCATTTGTCTCTCTTTTGTCTTTCTATATCACCCCCAAAACATACACACTCTTTCTCCATATATATCTATCTCTCCCTCCCTCTTCCTCTCCTTCACTCTATCTCTTCACCTTCTCTCCCTCGCTCCCCCCGTCTTTCTCTCTTCCCTCCTACTCTCCTCTCTCCCTCTCTCTCTGTTATATACCTAGGGGGGTAATATGGGGTACCGAGGGAGGTACCCAAGGTAATAATGTAATAATGGGATGGGCCATAGAAATAAATAAGGTGGTTAACCCATGTCATATAAGGGACCACAAGTAGTTAATAATAATGTAAGGGGCCCATGGTATTAGTTGATGGTATGAGGAAACCATGGTAATGATGCATGGTATTGTATGTATGAGGCCTATATAGAGGCTAGAGACTCCACATGGAGAGATATGAAGAGAAGTATTCTTGTATGAACAGGCATATGGCTTGTGGAGTATTCTCCTTCCTTAAGGAGTGAATGTATGGTGTTGCCCTACCTTAAGGGTTTTGATAATAAAGAGCATTTCATTCTATTTCTATCTTGTTATTATTGGTTTATTTCTATTATCACAATATTTCCGGTTTAGATATACAACAAGTGATATCAGAGCACTTTCTTGGGCACAAAAGTGGAGATTTTTTTTACTTTTTGCAGGATTTCAAGGGCGGCGAGTTTGCAGATCAGATCTGTACGTTTTGGTTCAAGATCTGCAAAATCTGATTGCAGATCTGTATTCTTTGTAAAAATAGCCGATTTCAAAAAAAAAATCAGTCAAATAGGAATCCGGATGAAGGAGATATCACTGATTTAAAAATCAGTGGGGTTGCAGATAATTTTCAGGGCAGCGAGTTTGCGGCGCAGATCTAGACGTCCTGGTGCAACATCCACAAAATCTAATTGTAGATCTGGATTCTTTGTGGAAAAATACCCAAATTCAAAAAAAAATCAGTTGAATCGAAGTCCGGATGAGGGAGATATCGTTGATTTAAAATCAACTCTTTTTGCAGAAATTTTGGGTGACGGTGGAAGAGTAGCAGCGCAGATCTGAAATTCCAGTGTCTGAATCAGGATTTCTATCACATGGGCAGATGCAGAATGGTTGTTACATTTCCAAAAACAGGTTATAATAGAGATTCTGAGTAATATTGACGAAACTGTGACATTTTCAAATTTTCGCCAATTTTTTTGTGATGGCGGGCGTATATCTGAATTTGGAGGACTTGTATGCATTTGATGGCTCTCATCCAGCCAAATGACTAGCACAAATGGAGAAATGTTTTAGAGTGAATTTCATCAATGATTATGAGACTCAGCTGAGTGTGGGACAAATGTACTTGGACAATGAAAGATTGCAATGGTGGCAAAGACATCAACGTTGCCTTCGAAGGCCCTTGACTTGGGACGAATTCACAAAAGCTCTTATGGACCACTTTGACCATAAAGATAATCTTGTGGATAAGCTCACACAGACAGACACACAGCCTAGCAAAGATTTTATTTTCATAGGAAAGAAGGAAACCAAGGAACCTAAAGGGTTATTTTCTGCTGGTATCTCCTTATAACAGGTTCATGGATTGATTCAAAAAGAGAAGATCATTGTTTCTATAAATCCTAGTTGCAAGCATAATTTCATCAATGTTAATTTGGCAAAAAAATTGCAAGTTCCCACAAAACACATTGAAAACACACAGGTGGATGATGAGCATGTCCAAGTGTATAAGGATTTGAAGATTTCTATGGATAAGTATGTGTTGCATGGTGATTTTTATACTTCAGAGACAGATAATTTGGATGTTGTTTTGGGATACCTGTGGATGGAATCAGTGGGTACTATAAATATTAATGTGCAGAAGAAATTCCTAAAGCTCTGGTATAAAAAGAAGAAAATTACATTACAGGACATTTCCATTAATAAACAGATAGAGTCCAAGGAGGCTGAAGCAGAAGATGTTCCAGGGTCGGACATATCAGATGATGAGCAGTTGATGGTCGACAATCAGACACAAACAGAGGCTAAAGCAGAAAAGGTTACAGGTGCTGATACATCAGAGGAGGACTCAGTGGTTGAAGTCATATTAGAAAAGAAGACACCACAACAGGCACCTCAGCAGGGTGAATTAAAGAAGAAGACACCGTGGGTTAAAACTT
>APFE031003350.1:302878-333582 GCA_000404065.3 Pinus taeda | reverse complement strand
ATTCTTGTATGAACAGGCATATGGCTTGTGGAGTATTCTCCTTCCTTAAGGAGTGAATGTATGGTGTTTCCCTACCTTAAGGGTTTTGATAATAAAGAGCATTTCATTCTATTTCTATCTTGTTATTATTTGGTTTTTCTATTATCATAATATTTCCGGTTTAGATATACAACACTCTCCATGTCCCTTATCACTCCCTCTCACTCTGTCCACCTTTCTCCCTATGTGTCTTTATTCTTACCTTCCTCTCTCTCTCTCCCTTCCTCTCTCCTATCTCTTTCTCATGTACTCTCTCCTCTCCCTCTCACATCCTCGCTCTCTTCCTCTCGCTCGCTTTCTCTCCCACTTCCCTCTATCTCTCCCCCTCAACTATCTCTCTCTCTCTCTCTCTTTTCCCTCCAACTTTGTCACTATCTCCCTCCATATCTCCTTCTTCCCCCCTTCTCTCCATCTCTCCTTCTTTGTTTCTCTATCTCACCCCCAAGCATAAACATTCTCTCTCCATCTCTTCCTTGTCACTCCCTCTCTCTCCCCACTTTTCTCTCTTTATGTCTTTCTTCTTCCCTCCCTTTCTCTCAGTTAGAAATAATTAATTCCTACTTGTCTATGGTTGTAATTCTCCATTTGAGGAGTTTGTTCCTACATAATAGGAATTTAGTTTCTCCTAGTTTAGTGTGTGGTTGAGATAATCTCTCAACCACACTATTGTACGTCTAAGATAGGATTCCTATCTTGAGACTATTGATTGTATAAATATGTGTAATTTCCTCATTCACAATATAATAGAATATATTGTTGTGTGATATTTTATCTTGGTATCAGAGCCCTAAGGGCTGGCCCCTCGTGGGCTTGGCCCATCCTAGATTAAAGGAAATAAAAGAGTATTTTTTTTAATTTTTAGTTTGTCCATTGAGCATCGAACAGGGTTCCAGTGAGCTAGGCGGTGTTCTGGTGCGCTGAGTTTGGAGAGGTCTATGGAGTTTCTCTATTTGTTCTTGGGAATTGAGCATTGATATTTTCTAACGCTGGATCGTACTCCATTAGTGACTTAGAGAGATTGATTAGAGCTTGTCTGCATGGCGTGAACGGTGGTTTTGATTCCACTCGCCATTAAAGAATCAAGAAGGGTTTCGAGACTGTGGTGGAGGGTTTTTTGAAACCCGCATTGAGATTGAGCTCCTTGTTTAAACTGGGGAGCGGGCTTAGAGACCTGACTTAGCTCGGAGGCAATGCAAACAGTTTAAATTGATCTGGCACTATGGTGGATTGGTTTGGTGCTGCGTTGTTGTGGCAAAGAACCCCGAATGCCTGCGTTTGACTGCCATCATTTGGATTATTTCGTAGTGTTTGGAGCAGAGGAGACCCTCATTGCATACTGGTGCTCTGTGGAGGAGATCCCATTTCAATTCAAGTCTAGAAGTGCTGTGAAGACCGTGTTACACTCAGAGATGAGCCTATTCGGGGTTGCTGCAATGGGTGGACCTCTAGGTTCATGGATTCGACTGTTTTCCTTATATTTCATAAATCGATACCTTTGTATTCAATCGGTCTAATTTAGGAACATCAAGATATTTTGAGTTTTTTGCATTTTCTGCTTTGTTTCTGGTTCCTGGAGAAGCCCAGCTGGAGAATGTGGGTGAATTCCCTATTTTGGAGAGCTTGTTTCAGCGCTTGTGTCCATTGATTTTAGCCTATTGGATGAGGATTTTACTGTGGGTGCCTTCTTGATTAGGTTTGGGCATTGATTTTGTCGCTGTAGAGATCAAAATTCTCTGGTAGGTGCCAAGATCCAACATGGTTTTAATGTCGGTGCCAAGATGTGGATGGTATTTGTATGTGCTGCTGAAATCTAATAGATATACATTGGTATTTTGAAATATTTGTTGTGTAGCACCATACAAGCGACTGGATCTGAAAAATGCTTGAAACATTACCTTCTTTGTGCTCAGTGGATTGATAGAAGTACTTGAAATTGGTGCGCCCCCAAATCAGAAGATCGAAATATGCCGAAGGGAACATTAGAGGTACTGCTGGTCAGTGCCCAGGGGCTGGAGAACACTGATTTTCTCTTTCAAATGGACCCTTACTGCCTCATAAAATGCATAACTCAGCAACAAAAGAGCAGCGTAGCATCCAATGCAGGCAGGAATCCTGAGTGGAACGACAAATTTGTGTTTAATGTATCGGAAGGGGTTTCTCATCTCGTCATCAGAATAATGGACAAGGATACTTTCTCCGCTGGTGACTTTGTTGGAGAAGCAAGTATTCCATTGGATGGTGTCCAAAGAGGTAATGCAGGTGATAGGTATGATTCAGATGATGTTGTAGGTGATCTTGAGGAAAATCTCCACAGTCCTCTACTTTCTAGACACATTAGTGGGAGGTGGGACCATGCCCCACTCTCTCGTGGTAATTCAAAAGATGTGAAGGAGTTGCCACCTGCTCATGGTAGTGCATTAAGCATGCATCGCCATGGTAGTGTAACTGAGTCATTTAGCAGCATGGGCATCGGAGGTGGATGGAAATTGGCTTGGCGCTGGACAGGACCAGAGGGAAGAGAAGCCAGACCCGAGGAAGGAGCTTTCAAAAGAATGTATCTACATCAAGAAAGTGGCATCCAATCTCACCGGGCTTCTATGATGTCACTACCAAGTGTACATGGTCCAGGCAAGATGGAACCCATCCAAGCAGCAGCCTTAGTAAGTCAACCGGCATTGTATGGAAAAGAGTTGTTGCAAGAACATCCAGTAGGACCTGCTATGGTACATCTTTCTAAAACGGCTGTGAAAGGCCCTAATTGGACTAATCTTTTTGAAGGAGGAGTTAAGCGTGCTTTGATTGTGGGAATAGGAATCCAAATTCTTGAGCAGTTTGCTGGTATTAAAGGAGTCCTATATTATACGCCTCAAATTCTTGAAGAGGCAGGTGTAGAGGTTCTTCTGGCAAATATGGGCATAGGGTCGGACTCAGCGTCACTTCTGATCAGTGCAGTAACAAGTTTGTTGATGCTTCCATGTATTGGAATCGCCATGTGGCTTATGGATACATCCGGTAGAAGGACACTTTTTCTTACAACGTGGTTCTGGCTGATTATACTTACTGTGGGCAGATCAAGTAGGCCTCAACTTCATTCCCAAGATAGAAGAAGAGCTTGGCGGCCCTTGCGACGAAGAGGAGGATGATCTGGGTGGCTAGAAAGAAGGATACCTGTAACTAATCCCAAAATTTTGATGGAAACTTCTTCAAGATTTGCTAGAACATTTATTTGTTAATTGGATTGGTTATATTTACTGTAAAGAATTTCAATCAGGTTCCTTGAATTAGCATGTTGATATTTGTACAAACTTGGAAGAGTATTGGAATTATCGTGAAATTTCTTTCCGAGAACGGTGAGCACAGCAACCTGGAGAAGACCTTTGAGGTCGAGCTCACGGCCATTGGGCAGCAAAGGCACAAGAATCTGGTGTCGTTCAAGGGCTGGTGCTTTGAAGAACAAGAACTTCTTTTGGTTAACACGAAATTTATTTTTTATTTCTTGGAATTATGGATAAAATTATTATGCCTTATTGAGCCTAGCTAACCCAATTTAGGTAAAGTTATTTTGTTAGAATTCACGACTCTAATGAATGACAGGTTAAGCATGGAGTTCCAAGAAGTTATTTGACAAAGATGCCCAAGTTGTGAACAATGAACAGATGAGGTAAAGCAGCAGCGAAAACATTTATGATGGACAGCAAAATAAATGTTTGTTTGAATTAGTGTGGTTTGTGGAATAGACTCCCTAGCATGTTATAAGCAAGTGTTGTTGTCATTGTATGTACCCAAAAACTCCAAAATGTGGAATGAAATGTAAGTTTTAAAGGCATCTGAAGTTCGTGGTGATCTTAAAACCACTTTGTAATGGTTTATGGTCAGCCTGAAACCATCTTTTATCATTGTAAAGTGAGGGTTGGTGGTGAGCCAGAAACCATCTATAGAGTCTTTGTGGCTGAAGTGCTTTTGTGACCAGCGAGCCTTCGTGGCAGAATCACCTCTGTGGCTTGAGGTGCCTTTGTGGCCGTGTGTACATGAGAGATTTGTGCGCAATTGAGTAGGTGACTGCAGAACACCTGGCTCGAACTCAGATGATTTTTTAATTTTCTGAGTAGAAGGGGATCCGTGGGAATCCTCATCTTCATTTGACGATTTGCGAGAGGAGGCAGATCGGAGAAGTTGTGGATCTGTCTGAGGGAGGCAGATTGTGTTTTGAAAGTTCTGTACATGCAATTCGCCTGATGGTGGTGGATTTGACTATCATGACAAGTAATCATTAAGGGCGGGAGTTAGAAATAATTAATTCCTACTTGTCTATGGTTGTAATTCTCCATTTGACGAGTTTGTTCCTACATAATAGGAATTTAGTTTCTCCTAGTTTAGTGTGTGGTTGAGAGAATCTCTCAACCACACTACTGTACGTCTAAGATAGGATTCCTATCTTCAGACTATTGATTGTATAAATATGTGTAATTTCCTCATTCACAATATAATAGAATATAATGCTGTGTGATATTTTATCTCTCTCCTTCCAACTTCATCTCTCTATCCCTCCCTCTCCCCTCCTTTCTCTCACTCCCTCTATCTCTCCAACTCTATCACTCTATGTCTTTGTTCATCCCTCCCATATATATCTAGAGCTAATATATACCATTATAATATAAAAAAATTAATATTAAATTTAATTTAATATTGTATTAATTAAAAGTTACTAAGTCGAATAATATTAATATTAATATTATAGTTAATAAAAATTATAATATTGATATTTAATCTTTCAATATTAATATTAGATTTAATGATGTTTTTCAACATGGCATGAAATTAAATTTATAATAAAACTACGTCAAATGAATATTTTTGAATATTACAACTATGACGTGGAAATATTTTTGTGTATAGATATTTTAATATATCCATAGGACATGGTTTTCCTTTTAATAATTCATTTCACAAATAATTATTAAAATATTTTAGATTTTGTATTCTTTGTGTTGAATTTCCTTTTTAGGTTGATTTAAGAAATGGTAGTAGCTTTAGTAAAGAGAAAAGATTCAATTAATTTGGAATTTTAATGTGGTAAAAAAATGTGTTGAAGGTAAATTTATGATCCATTCCAATTCAATGTATATGATAAAAGAATTATTAAGCGCATGACATAATTGTATTGTAATTTTTTTAACTACGCCCGTGAGATAATTGTATTGTAGTTTTTTGTTATTTATATGGCTATTTTCATTTTTTTTCGGACCAACATTAGTTTTTTGCTATTTTCATTATTATTATTTATTGGAGAGACAAATGGTTACGAATAGAAATTGTCTAAAATAAAATGAATATAAATAATGTAAATAATAAATAATCAAATACTGATTATGTTAAATAGTCATTAAGTTAAGTGAAAAGGCATGTCTAAGAGACATGCATAGTCACGAAATGACACATGTTTAGGTATATATATGCAGGTCCTCATTATAAAATTCATCACTTATACATTTTTATATATAATAAATTATTATTGCAGATACCTCTCATGTATTTTTACATTCAAGCCAACAAGCTATCAATTTTGTTGCTTCAATGGTATCAGAGCCATGGCGCACAATATAATCATGTGAGTCTTTGAACGTAGTTCGCTGCACAATATGCCATTACGTTTACATCCTGAATGTATTGAGAAGTTTAGTAAAATTCAAGAAGCATTTCAGCAATTAGAAAAATCATGTGCAGAAGCTACAACATATCTAAAGAAAAGTTATGCAGAAGAAGACATTGATGCAGAGGAAAATGTTGAAGAAGACGACTTGATGTTGTAAGTCATTGTAAAAATTTTGAGTGTAAAAGATCCTATGAATTACCTAAATGAAACAAGCCAACATATAGAAGAGGAGGATGAAAAACAAAGTGATGATAAGGGAATCGATGCAACAACATCTCTTGTTGATTCAAGTATAACATGTGAAGGGAAGGAAGCGATGCTTATGGATACACCCACCTCGACCGGAAATCTCATGAATTTAAGAGACAAACAATATAAAAATGCAGATAAAGAAACTACAGTAGAGAAGGACTGGGTTTTTTCAAATTATATTAAAGAGAACAAATTTGTTTCAAATACCAGAGACACAAATAAGAATAAGAAATTACAATTCAATGGACATAATGTCTCTATAGGAGTAGAAAGGAAATATGGTAACACATTTCAGAGCACCAACCTTCAGATCTGTTATACGTATTTTCTCAGATCCAGTTTCATTAAAATTGCAAACGATGAAGCATCGCCTCCAAATATGTATTATCCAACTTAGTTGAGTCCAGGGGGAAGTTTATTCAATCAAATTGGCTTTGAAAACCTATCCGACAATGAGCACAACCATTCTCAAAATCTCAAAGCATTGATATTATTGAGTACTATTTTTAGAAAAATTCCAGCGAGTGAACTTTGTCATATTGCACCACAATGGGTGTTTGAATACAAAATACTCGTGCAGGATAATAGTAGATAGGTTTGGTAGGTAGCACTAGACGATATGGCTAATTGTTGGCTACGTGGGGCCTGATCCAGGTTCAGCAGTGAGTTTAGACAACCAAATCCTGGTACTACTGGCCCTTTCGGCAATAGTCCGTGGAGCGTGGACTGAGGTCTCACCTGAAGTAGTATGGGAGGGTGCTGGAACCAAGTTTCCACACCCTAGGGATGTCTTGATGAGGGTTCTAGAGGTTCGTGATCCTATCCAGCGTGCTGTGCTGCTCCCTGTAGCTTTCTGTTCTTTGCAACTCATGCACACCTTCGCAAATACCGTATTATTCTAATCTAATCCTTACTGTGCTATTATATTAGTGCTTAACTTAGTTTGTGCGAGCCCAATATTCCTATTACTTGTTCAACTTCCAGATTAGCGCGCATACTTAAAATAATATAAATGCATAAAGAATAACCAGAACATAGAAATACAAATCTACAAGCAGATGCACAATATTCTAAATCAATCTTATCTTTATTAATACTCGAGTTCAGTTACAGACCCGACTCCGCCCTGCGCACTCAGTTGCGAACTCTACTAGGCCTATGCGCACTCAGCTGCAAAGCCTCTACCTACTACTACGACCCAATACACTTTAGATTCACTTCTAACTTCTAACCATGCCTTCGCATTGATCTGTTCCTCATAAAAACGTAGACTCCTTTTTCACTTATAGCCTCGCTCTATTTATACAATCCCATGGTCCACGGACCATGGGTAAGCCGACATACCATACATTAAATTACATCCTTTTAGGGAGGACAACCCTAGACTCTCGTGCTCCACACGCGCATTTTGCAGGGTCTTTACATTACACTTGACCAAATTTCAGGCTTCAAGCCCAAAAACATGCTATAGGGGGATCCGCTACCCAACAGGCCCCCAACACAATCATCGTGACTTGTCCCGAGTCACTCTACTGGTGCGGTGATCTTTGCACGAAGTCCATCCAATTATGCTTGTGCGGCATGTTGAGCACCCCCAACACAGTGCTCTGCTCCATCCGCAATCCCTAGAGCACGTCCTCCATGACTTCTTGAATCGTTTTGCTGATATCCAATAGATCACCTTCTGTGAGCATGATCGGGTCGACTGATGTCTTCGTGGCTTTCCCTTTCTTCCTAGGGGTTGTTTTCTCTAGGTAGTGTGGCCGATTGAGTTGTGCTTATGTCGTACTCAGATCCGCGTGGTCCTCCTCCCTGTCCACTTCCCCGGTCTACTGCCCCGAGAACATCTCCTAGCCTTCCTCGACCTCTCTGGTTAGCGTGGTTGTGGTCTGTGCCATCTATGTTGCTGCTTCTTGTTCCTAGCACTTCCTCTCAGCCAGTTGTGCGAGGCACATCTTGGTGTCCTTTTTTCTTTGTTGCGTTGCAATCTTCTCCATTTCCGCCATTGACAATTTGCCAAAGCATGGGTTTCTTGGGGATACACGGACTAGCCCCATCATTTGCTTGTCTTTTTGTGGTCACGACGTGCGTGGTGATTTTGGAACTTCTGGTGTAGCTGCCACCTCTCCATGCTCCTCATGGGCCATATGGCGCTCCGCGGTAACTTCAGCGAATCGCACTCTTGTTCTAACAGCTGTCATTGTGTCTATACTTGAGGATGATAAGAGTACGCTGCACTCTATGCTCTGTTCTTGCTCAATTCTCAAAAAACCAAGTGTTTCCTTGGAGCTGGCCCTAGGGTTTCTATAACAAACTTTGAATTTGAATTCAACCCTTCCCCCCACTTCTGCATCATTAATGCCTTCTTGATGGCAGATCGTCCCAAATATCATTCTTAATTCTTGTCTTAATTGCCCGTCGCCCGCTCCTTTTTGCCTTAAATTGGACCGCTTGTCATGAACAATGACACCAACGGTCACCTTCCAGCTTACCTACGTAGTAGCATAGCCCCTTATGCGCGGACGTGACCCATGCGCCATACTGATCCTGCGCGTGGCTTCCATACAAACTCTTTTATAGTCCTGTGTGCTCTTTCAACTGCTTGGAGTGCTAAAACTGTGCTTCCTACGGATAGTCAGGTGGTCGCACCACAAGTGCGAGGCTTCAAGTCACCTTCCAACCCAACCCGTGGGACTTCCTTAGTTACCCTCGTGCTAGTCAGTGCCTCATATTCTTCCTTATGCGGTGCGCTTCCCTGGTTACTTTGTCTAATAAGGTGTGGTCGTAGCCAGGGTAGCAGGGTCACAACTTCTTCTAATGCAGTAGTATGGCTGGCTAGACCTTGTCCCATCATGCTTAGTTTTTTGGCGCAGCATGCTTGCACGACTTCGGTGTCCAGTTTGCTGATTTCTTCATCCAATGTCATGCTTTTCTTTCTCAGACGTACCCAATCTTTGTTGAGTTCGCGAAATTCAAATTCCCTCGCCGAGTGGCTTCTTGTAACTACATAATTCCTTTACCCGGGTCCTCGCATATTGTCCCAACTGCGAGAGTTGTTGTATGGGGACGCTTCTCTGCTCTTATGGTTTCATCTCTTCTCGTCAATGTTGGCGTCATTTTCGCGCTCTAGTCTTTTCTTATGGCCCTGTAGGCCCATCGAATCATTGGTACCGGCAGGTCCCAAACAGTTCATCTCGCCTGGTGAACTTTGTTCATGATTCCGCATAGCTTTTTGAATGCTCTGTTGTGGAATATTTGTGGTGTGTGTCGCTTTTCCTGCTGCCGCGTCTAGTTAGGATTTTCGATCCTTAGTCTAGGATGTGCTTGCACAGCGCATGTCTGCACCCATCGACACAGGTGGGCGTGCAAGCTACTTTGTATTGGTTTCCTGGTTCTCATTCGATGCTGGGGGCTTCCAAACTGCAAGTGCATCCGCCTCCTACACTCGCGCCAGCTTACAATGGTCTTCTGATGTGTGCTCCACCATTGTGTGGGCGTTGCACGCAACGCCCATTCTAGCGCACCGTACCATTGTTGTTCCAGTATTACACCTTCAAATTTGTCTAGGAATTCATCCACCACTATTACTCCATCATAATTTGGCAGTTCCCTTGCCTCTGTTGTCACGCAACACAGTTATCTAATCATCATGTTGCAATTCAACGTTGTCACTTCGTGCAACCAATTCTACCAGAGTTCTACTTCTTCGTCTGAATCTGAAGTACAGGAGATGTTGTGCCCCCATGAGATTCTCCCATCTACAGTCAGGTTCACCTGATCCTGGTCTCACACCATTATCTAGTAAATACAATCCAACTCATCATCACGCACTAGTTTGGTGTAGCACGCTTCTTTAGTTGGGTCTAGTGGAATGACTACGCGAAGGGAATTTTTCTTGAATATCATCTTCCGCTTCTTCATGTTAATGACCCCATTCATATCAGTGGCCCAGCCTATTCCTAGCAAAGCGTGATAAGGATTTTTGTCATCCACAATTTGTATTACTTCAAACTTCGTCTATGTGCTCGCGCCTTCGATATCAACTATTACTCCTTGCAAGATCCCCATGGGAAAAATCTTATGTTGGTTCACCATTCGTAATTGAATAGGGGACCATTGTAATGCAGGCCTGCCTATGCGTTCCCATGTCTGCTTTGGTAACACATTCACGTCCGAACCCAGGTATAGGATTACCTGGTCCATTTCATATTCGCCAATCTGCGTCGTCAATCTCATTTCCCTCCTAGTGCGCAACGCATGGTTTCCCAGTTTCCGGACTATACGCAGTTCCCCTGACCCTGCACACCTAGTGATCAACTCCTACAGTCCCTTAACTGCCTTATTATCGCGCAGCAGTTTCATGCACGTCTCCAAAAAGGTAGTAAGCATAGAAGGATCCATCCCTGGCTCTAGTTGATCCTTACTACCTGAAGTGGAGACCTCTGTGAAACTCTTCTTAGCTTCCATGAATGTCTCCTTTGTGTGTTTTAAGTCAAACTCAAGTTCCTTTGTAGGAGCCTTGCGAACCCACGTATCTTCCTTGGGTTGCTTCCCCTTATCCTCCCTTGTGGTCGAACTGCTTCTGAGCACTATATTCACATTTGGGTCTTCTTCGTGCGGTTCATATCTCATCATTTGGATATTTTGAGTTGGAGGAGGCTAGAGTACCCCCTTTTCGCACATTTTTATGATCAACATAGGACAATCTACCATTTCATGATCAAACTAAGCATAGTATGAATAGGATACTCTCGTCGGGTTGGTAAAATCGTGGGTGTAGTGCCCTGGTCCTCTGCAATTGTAACAAAGTAACTGGCTACGGCCCCTTCCTGGCCCCATTCCTCCTCGTCCTCAACCTCGGCCCTGAAATCTGGCGCGCACCATCCCTGCAGCTGGGTCAAGGGCTCGCGTTTCTATCTACATCCTATATGTTAGGGTCCAATCCATTATTAGCTCGTAGCTGCAACAAGTACGCTTGTCATGGCCTACTAAACTACAGAAATTACAAAACAACTGATGGGGAGTCTATGTATACTTCTACAACAAATGACAATTATATGTCATGTGCTTTCCTCCTATCTGACAGATTGCGCACCATAACACGGGTGTTGCACTCTGCCCTACCTATGCCTCTGGTCTCAATGGCATTGGCCCCTCTCCTTCTAAGTAGTTTGCGAATACTAGACAGTGATCCTTGTCATGGCCCTGGCCTTTGCATTTTATGCACCACACTTCCTCGCGCGCCTCTGGCTGCGGTGCCCTATCCTACTTCAAGCTCTACATTTCCAGGCATAGATTCTGTAGTTGCACGTGGATTTATTGAACTCCCAGCCCCGGATCCTATATCAGTCTCTCATGTAACCTCATCGCCATTTCCAATGCTTCGGCCTGGGTAGAAAGTTTCTGTTATGACAGTGTCGTCTTTAGGTGTGGTGTTAGAGATGCCACAAACCATGCGCGACGGTGCACATCCGTGAGTGTAATATTAGCCTCGTGGATCATACTATTCAGCCGTTGATCCAGATCTCATGGGTTCTCACTTGGAAGCATCGCGATCTCTTTAAACCCGATGATTAACTATGTCTATGATTTTGGCCAGCTAAATTCTCTGTTCAGCGCATTCTGGATCTCTGCTATTCCTGCATTTGGGTGATCATTAGAGTGCTTGATATACCATGTCAACGCGCTCAACAATGTAGCCTTCCTAATGTTGCCGTCGGTGACCCCTTGCACTTCCCACACTACACTTAAAGAATCAAGAAGGGTTTCGAGACTGTGGTGGAGGGTTTTTTGAAACCCACATTGAGATTGAGCTCCTTGTTTAAACCGGGGAGCGGGCTTAGAGACCTGACTTAGCTCGGAGGCGATGCAAACGGTTTAAATTGATCTGGCACTATGGTGGATTGGTTTGGTGCTGCTTTGTTGTGGCAAAGAACCCCGAATGCCTGCGTTTGATTGCCATCATTTGGATTATTTCGTAGCGTTTGGAGCCGAGGAGACCCTCATTGCAGATTGGTGCTCTGTGGAGGAGATCCCATTACAATTCAAGTCCAGAAGTGTTGTGAATACCGTGTTACACTCAGAGATGAGCCTATTCGGGTTTGTTGCAATGGGTGGACCTCCAGGTTCATGGATTCAACTGTTTTCCTTATATTTCATAAATCGATACCTTTGTATTCAATCGGTCTAATTTAGGAACATCAAGATATTTTGAGTTTTTTGCATTTTCTGCTTTGTTTCTGGTTCCTAGAGAAGCCCAGCTGGAGAATGTGGGTGAATTCCCTATTTTGGAGAGCTTGTTTCAGCGCTTGTATCCATTGATTTTAGGCTATTGGATGAGGATTTTACTGTGGGTGCCTTCTTGATTAGGTTTGGGCATTGATTTTGTCGCTGTAGAGATCAAAATTCTCTGGTAGGTGCCAAGATCCAACATGGTTTTAATGTCGGTGCCAAGATCTGGATGGTATTTGTATGTGCTTTTGAAATCTAATAGATATACATTGGTATTTTGAAATATTTTTTGTGTAGCACCATACAAGCGACTCGATATGAAAAACGCTTGAAGCATTACCTTCTTTGTGCTCAGTGGATTGATAGAAGTACTTGAAATTGGTGAGCCCCCAAATCAGAAGATCGAAATATGCCGAAGGGAACATTGGAGGTACTGCTGGTCAGCGCCCAGGGGCTGGAGAACACTGATTTTCTCTGTCAAATGGACCCTTACTACCTCATAAAATGCATAACTCAGCAACAAAAGAGCAGCGTAGCATCCAATGCAGGTAGGAATCCTGAGTGGAACGAGATATTTGTGTTTAATGTATCGGAAGGGGTTTCTCATCTCGTCATCAGAATAATGGACAAGGATACTTTCTCCGCTGGTGACTTTGTTGGAGAAGCAAGTATTCCATTGGACGGTGTCCAAAGAGGTAATGCAGGTGATGGGTATGGTTCAAATCATGTTGCAGGTGATCTTGAGGAAAATCTCCACAGTCCTCTACTTTCTAGACACATTAGTGGGAGGTGGGACCAGGCCCCACTCTCTCGTGGTAATTCAAAAGTTGTGAAGGAGTTGCCACCTGCTTATGGTAGTGCATTAAGCATGCATCGTCATGGTAGTGTAACTGAGTCATTTAGTAGCATGGGCATCGGAGGTGGATGGCAATTGGCTTGGCGCTGGACAGGACCAGAGGGAAGAGAAGCCAGACCCGAGGAAGGAGCTTTCAAAAGAATGTATCTACATCAAGAAAGTGGCATCCAATCTCACCGGGCTTCTATGATGTCACTACCAAGTGTACATGGTCCAGGCGAGATGGAACCCATCCAAGCAGCAGCCTTAGTAAGTCAACCGGCATTGTATGGAAAAGAGTTGTTGCAAGAACATCTAGTAGGACCTGCTATGGTACATCCTTCTAAAACGGCTGCGAAAGGCCCTAATTGGACTGATCTTTTTGAAGGAGGAGTTAAGCGTGCTTTGATTGTGAGAATAGGAATCCAAATTCTTGAGCAGTTTGCTAGTATTAATGGAGTCCTATATTATACACCTCAAATTCTTGAAGAGGCAGGTGTAGAGGTTCTTCTGGCAAATATGGTCATAGGGTCGGACTTAGCGTCACTTTTGATCAGTGCAGTAACAAGTTTGTTGATGCTTCCATGTATTGGAATTGCCATGTGGCTTATGGATATATCCGGTAGAAGGACACTTTTGCTTACAACGTGGTTCTGGCTGATTATACTTATTGTGGGCAGATCAAGTAGGCCTCAACTTCATTCCCAAGATAGAAGAAGAGCTTGACGGCCCTTGCGACGAAGAGGAGGATGATTTGGGTGGCTGGAAAGAAGGATACCTGTAACTAATCCCAAAATTTTGATGGAAACTTCTTCAAGATTTGCTAGAACATTTATTTGTTAATTGGATTGGTTATATTTACTGTAAAGAATTTCAATCAGGTTCCTTGAATTAGCATGTTGATATTTGTACAAACTTAGAAGAGTATTAGAATTATCGTGAAATGTCTTTCTGAGAACGGTGAGCACAGCAGCCTGGAGAAGACCTTTGAGGTCGAGCTCACGGCCGTTGGGCAGCTACGGCACAAGAATCTGGTGTCGTTCAAGGGCTGGTGCTTTGAAGAACAAGAACTCCTTTTGGTTAACACGAAAGTTATTTTTTATTTCTTGGAATTACGGATAAAATTATTATGCCTTATTGAGCCTAGCTAACCCAATTTAGGTAAAGTTATTTTGTTAGAATTCGCGACTCTAATGAATGACAGGTTAAGCATGGAGTTCCAAGAAGTTATTTGACAAAGATGCCCAAGATGTGAACAATGAACAGATGAGGTAAAGCAGCAGCGACAACATTTATGATGGACAGCAAAATAAATTTTGTTTGAATTAGTCTGGTTTGTGGAATAGACTCCCTAGCATGTTATAAGCAAGTGTTGTTGTCATTGTATGTACCCAAAAACTCCAAAATGTGGAATGAAATGTAAGTTTTAAAGGCATCTAAAGTTCGTGGTGATCTTAAAACCACTTTGTAATGGTTTATGGTCAGCCCGAAACAATCTTTTATCACTGTAAAGTGAGGGTTGGTGGTGAGCCAGAAACCATCTATAGAGTCTTTGTGGCTGAAGTGATTTTGTGACCAGTGTGCCTTTGTGGCAGAATCTCCTCTGTGGCTTCAGGTGCCTTTGTGGTTGTGTGTACACGAGAGCTTTGTGCGCAATTGAGCAGGTGGACTGCAGAACACCTGGCTCGAACTCAGATGATTTTTTAATTTTCTGAGTAGAAGGGGATCCGTGGGAATCCTCATCTTCATTTGACGATTTGTGAGAGGAGGCAGATCGGAGAAGTTGTGGATCTGTCTGAGGGAGGCAGATTGTGTTTTGAAAGCTCTGTACATGCAATTCGCCTGATGGTGGTGGATTTGACTATCATGACAAGTAATCATTAAGGGGGGGAGTTAGAAATAATTAATTCCTACTTGTCTATGGTTGTAATTCTCCATTTGACGAGTTTGTTCCTACATAATAGGAATTTAGTTTCTCCTAGTTTAGTGTGTGGTTGAGAGAATCTCTCAACCACACTATTGTACGTCTAAGATAGGATTCCTATCTTGAGACTATTGATTGTATAAATATGTGTAATTTCCTCATTCAAAATATAATAGAATATAATGTTGTGTGATATTTTATCTCTCTCCTTCCAACTTCATCTCTCTATCCCTCCCTCTCCCCTCCTTTCTCTCAGTCCCTCTATCTCTCCAACTCTATCACTCTATGTCTTTGTTCATCCCTCCCATATATATCTAGAGCTAATATATACCATTATAATATAAAAAAATTTAATATTAAATCTAATTTAATATTGTATTAATTAAAAGTTACTAAGTTGAATAATATTAATATTAATATTATAGTTAATAAAATTATTAATATTGATATTAATCTTTCAATATTAATATTAGATTTAATGATGTTTTTCACATGGCATGATAATTAAATTTATAATAAAACTACGTCAAATGAATATTTTTGAATATTTACAACTATGACGTGGAAATATTTTTGTGTATAGATATTTTAATATATCCATAGGACATGGTTTTCCTTTTAATAATTCATTTTAAAAAATAATTATTAAAATATTTTAGATTTTGGATTCTTTGTGTTGAATTTCCTTTTTAGGTTGATTTAAGAAATGGTAGTAGCTTTAGTAAAGAGAAAAGATTCACTTCATTTGGAATTTTAATGTGGTAAAAAAATGTGTTGAAGGTAAATTTATGATCCATTCCAATTCAATGTATATGATAAAAGAATTATTAAGCGCATGAGATAATTGTATTGTAATTTTTTTAACTACGCCCGTGAGATAATTGTATTGTAGTTTTTTGTTATTTATATGGCTATTTTCATTTTTGTTTCGGACCAACATTAGTTTTTTTCTATTTTCATTATTATTATTTATTGGAGAGACAAATGGTTACGAATGGAAATTTTCTAAAATAAAATGAATATAAATAACGTAAACAATAAATAATCAAATATTGACTATGTTAAATAGTCATTAAGTTAAGTGAAAAGGTATGTCTAAGAGACATGCACAGTCACGAAATGACACATGTTTAGGTATATATATGCAGGTCCTCATTATAACATTCATCACTTATACATATTTATATATAATAAATTATTATTGCAGATACCTCTCATGTATTTTTACATTCAAGCCAACAAGCTATCAATTTTGTTGCTTCAATGGTATCAGAGCCATGACGCACAATATAATCATGTGAGTCTTTGAACGTAGTTCGCCGCACAATATGTCATTACGTTTACGTCCTGAATGTATTGAGAAGTTTAGTAAAATTCAAGAAGCATTTCAGCAATTAGAAAAATCATGTGCAGAAGCTACAACATATCTAAAGAAAAGTTATGCAGAAGAAGACATTGATGCATAGGAAAATGTTGAAGAAGACGACTTGATGTTGTAAGTCATTGTAAAAATTTTGAGTGTAAAAGATCCTATGAATTACCTAAATGAAACAAGCCAACATATAGAAGAGGAGGATGAAAAACAAAGTGATGATAAGGGAATCGATGCAACAACATCTCTTGTTGATTCAAGTATAACATGTCAAGGGAAGGAAACGATGCTTATGGATACACCCACCTCGACCGGAAATCTCATGAATTTAAGAGACAAACAATATAAAAATGTAGATAAAGCAACTACAGTAGAGAAGGACTGGGTTTTTTCAAATTATATTAAAGAGAACAAATTTGTTTCAAATACCAGAGACACAAATAAGAATAAGAAATTACAATTCGATGGACATAATGTCTCTATAGGAGTAGGAAGGAAATATGGTAACACATTTCAGAGCACCAACCTTCAGATCTGTTATACGTATTTTCTCAGATCCAGTTTCATTAAAATGGAAAACGATGAAGCATCGCCTCCAGATATGTATGATCAAACTTAGTTGAGTCCAGGGGGAAGTTTATTCAATCAAATTGGCTTTGAAAACCTATCCGACAATGAGCACAACCATTCTCAAAAGCTCAAAGCATTGATATTATTGAGTACTATTTTTAGAAAAATTCGAGCGAGTGAAATTTGTCATATTGCACCACAATGGGTGTTTGAATAAAAAATACTCGTGCAGGATAATAGTAGATAGGTTTGGTAGGTAGCACTAGACGATATGGCTAATTGTTGGCTACGTGGGGCCTGATCCAGGTTCAGCAGTGAGTTTAGCCAAGCAAATCCCGGTACTACTGGCCCTTTCGGCAATAGCCCACGGAGCGTGGACTGAGGTCTCACCTGAAGTAGTATGGGAGGGTGCTGGAACCAAGTTTCCACACCCTAGGGATCTCTTGATGAGGGTTTTGGAGGTTCGTGATCCTATCCAGCGCGGTGCGCTGCTCCGTGTAGCTTTCTGTTCTTTGCAACTCGTGCACACCTTCGCAAATACCGTATTATTCTAATCTAATCCTTACTGTGCTATTATATTAGTGCTTAACTTAGTTTGTGCGAGCCCAATATTCCTATTACTTGTTCAACTTCCAAATTAGCGTGCATACTTAAAATAATATAAATGCATAAAGAATAACCAGAACATAGAAATACAAATCTACAAGCAGATGCACAATATTCTAAATCAATATTATCTTTATTAATACTCGAGTTCAGTTACAGACCCGACTCCGCCCTGCGCACTTAGTTGCGAACTCTACTAGGCCTATGTGCACTCAGCTGCAAAGCCTCTACCTACTACTACGACCCAATACACTTTAGATTCACTTCTAACCATGCCTTCGCATTGATCTGTTCCTCATCAAAACGTAGACTCCTTTTTCACTTATAGCCTCGCTCTATTTATACAATCCCATGGTCCACGGACCATGGGTAAGCCGACATACCATACATTAAATTACATTCTTTTAGGGAGGACAACCCTAGACTCTCGTGCTCCACACCCGCATTTTGCAGGGTCTTTACATTACACTTGACCAAATTTCGGGCTTCAAGCCCCAAAACATGCTATAGGGGGATCCGCTACCCAACAGGCCCCCAACACAATCATCGTGACTTGTCCCGAGTCACTCTACTAGTGCGGTGATCTTTGCACGAAGTCCATCCAATTATGCTTGTGTGGCACATTGAGCGCCCCCAACACAGTGCTCTGCTCCATCTGCAATCCCTAGAGCACGTCCTCCACAACTTCTTGAATCGTTTTACTGATATCCAATAGATCACCTTCTGTGAGCATGATCGGGTCGACTGATGTCTTTGTGGCTTTCCCTTTCTTCCTAGGGGTTGTTTTCTCTGGGTCGCGTGGCTGCTTGAGTTGTGCTGATGTCGTACTCGGATCCGCGTGGTCCTCCTCCCTGTCCACTTCCCCGGTCTACTGCCCCGAGGACATCTCCTAGCCTTCCTCGGCCTCTCTGGTTAGCGTGGTTGTGGTCTGTGCCATCTATGTTGCTGCTTCTTGTTCCTAGCACATCCTCTCAGCCAGTTGTGCGAGGCACAGCTTGGTGTCCTTTTTTCGTTGTTGCATTGCAATCTTCTCCATTTCCGCCATTGACAATTTGCCAAAGCATGGGTTTCTTTGGGATACACGGACTAGCCCCATCATTTGCTTGTCTTTTTGTGGTCACGACGTGCGTGGTGATTTTGGAACTTCTGGCGTAGCTGCCACCTCTCCATGATCCTCATGGGCCATATGGCGCTCCGCGGTAACTTCAGCGAACCGCACTCTTGTTCTAGCAGCTGTCATTGTGTCTATACTGGAGGATGATAAGAGTACGCTGCACTCTATGCTCTATTTTTGCTTAATTCTCAAACAACCAAGTGTTTCCTTGGAGGTGGCCCTAGGGTTTCTATAGCAAACTTTGAATTTGAATTCAACCCTTCCCCCCACTTCTGCATCATTAATGCCTTCTTGGCGGCAGATCATCCCAAATATCATTCTTAATTCTTGTCTTAATTGCCCGTTGCCTGCTCCTTTTTGCCTTAAATTGGACCTCTTGTCATGAACAATGACACCAACGGTCACCTTCCAGCTTACCTACGTAGTAGCATAGCCCCTTATGCGTGGACGTGACCCATGCGTCATACTGATCCTGCGCGTGGCTTCCATACAAACTCTTTTATAGTCATGTGTGCTCTTTCAACTGCTTGGAGTGCTAAAACTGTGCTTCCTACGGATAGTCAGGTGGTCACACCACAAGTGCGAGGCTTCAAGTCACCTTCCAACCTAATCCGTGGGACTTCCTTAGATACCCTCACGCTAGTCAGTGCCTCATATTCTTCCTTATGCGGTGCGCTTCCCTGGTTACTTTGTCTAATAAGGTGTGGTCGTCGCCACGGTAGCAGGGTCACAACTTCTTCCAATGCAGTAGTATGGCTGGCTAGACCTTGTCCCATCATGCTTAGTTTTTTGGCGCAGCATGCTTGCACGAATTCGGTGTCCAGTTTTCTGATTTCTTCGTCCAATGTCATGCTTTTCTTTCTCAGCCGTACCCAATCTTTGTTGAGTTCGTGAAATTCAAGTTCCCTCGCCGAGTGGCTTCTTGTAACTACATAATTCCTTTACCCGGGTCCTCGCATACTGTCCCAACTGCGAGAGTTGTTGTATTGGGACACTTCTTTGCTCTTATGGTTTCATCTCTTCTCGTCAGTGTTGGCGTCATTTTCGCGCTCCAGTCTTTTCTTATGGCCCTGTAGGCCCATCGAATCATTGGTACCGGCAGGTCCCAGTCAGTTCGTCTCGCCTGGTGAACTCTGTTCATGATTCCGCATAGCGTTTTGAATGCTCTGTTATGGAATATTTGTGGTGTGTGTCACTTTTCTTACTGCCGCGTCTAGTTAGGATTTTCGATCCTTAGTCTAGGATGTGCTTGCACAGCACATGTCTGCACCCATCGACACAGGTGGGCATGCAAGCTACTTTGTATTGGTTTCCTGGTTCTCATTCGATGCTGGGGGCTTCCAAACTGCAAGTGCATCCGCCTCCTACACTCGCGCCAGCTTACAATGGTCTTCTGATGTGTACTCCACCATTGTGTGGGCGTTGCATGCAACGCCCATTCTAGCACACCGTACCATTGTTGTTCCAGTATTACACCTTCAAATTTGTCTAGGAATTCATCCACCACTGTTACTCCATCATAATTTGGCAGTTCCCTTGCCTCTGTTGTCACGCCAAACAGTTATCTAATCATCATGTTGCAATTCAATGTTGTCACTTCGTGCAACCGATTCTACCAGAGTTCTACTTCTTCGTCTGAATCTGAAGTACAGGAGATGTTGTGCCCCCATGAGATTCTCCCATCTACAGTCAGGTTCACCTGATCCTGGTCTCACACCATTATCTAGTAAATATAATCCAACTCATCATCACGCACTAGTTTGGTGTAGCACGCTTCTTCAGTTGGGTCTAGTGGAATGACTACGCGAAGGGAATTTTTCTTGAATATCATCTTCTGCTTCTTCATGTTAATGACCCCATTCATATCAGTGGCCCAGTCTATTCCTAGCAAAGCGTGATAAGGATTGTTGTCATCCACAATCTGTATTACTTCAAACTTCGTCTATGTGCTCGCGCCTTCGATATCAACTATTACTCCTTGCAAGATCCCCATGGGAAAAATATTATGTTGGTTCACCATTCGTAATTGAATAGGGGACCATTGTAATGCAGGCCTGCCCATGCGTTCCCATGTCTGCTTTGGTAACACATTCACGTCTGAACCTAGGTCTAGGATTACCTAGGTCTCTGGATGCGATGCCCTATCCTACTTCAAGCTCTGCATTTCCAGGCATAGATTCTGTAGTTGCACGTGGATTTGTTGAACTCCCAGCCCCGGATCCTATATCGGTCTCTCATGTAACCTCATCACCATTTCCAATGCTTCGGCCTGGGTAGAAAGTTTTTGTTACGACAGTGTCGTCTTTAGGTGTGGTGTTAGAGATGCCACAAACCATGCGCGATGGTGCACATCCGTGAGTGTCATATTAGCCTCGTGGATCGTACTATTTAGCCGCTGATCCAGATCCCATGGGTTCTCACTTGGAAGCATCGCGATCTCTTTAAACCCGATTATTGACTATGTCTATGATTTCGGCCAGCTAAATTCTCTGTTCAGCGCATTCTGGATCTCTGCTATTCCTGCATTTGGGTGATCATTAGAGTGCTTGATATACCATGTCAACGCGCTCAACAATGTAGCCTTCCTAATGTTGTCGTCGGTGACCCCTTGTACTTCCCACACTACACTTACCACAAACCAGAACTAGTTCGAATCCTCATTCCCTACTCCTCTGAATACAGGTAGCTTGATCGCTCTCGCCATGTTGAACTACGGGTTTGGTGGATGTGGAGTGGGTGGAGATGGAGGTGAAGGAGGTGAATCGGGTGGTGGCTTGGGTGGAGGTGGTAACTGCGGAATGCGCTGCCTTATCAAACTGACCACACTTCTTGGAGAGACCCGAGCAAGCTCTTCCTCACTCTCTCATGAAGGTGAACTTAAGGGACTGTTTCCTAATCCCTCGCTACCTTTGTAGATCTTTTCGCTTTGTGTCGTTCCAAACATTAATGTATTCGCATAACCCGCTTTTCATATAACAACATCTTAATCTAAGTATTCAAAGATTTAATGTACTTACCTCGCGGTCCCTTGAGAAAACATCGTTCTGCTTCGTTGTAGCTCACAATCGTGTCTACTGCAAACTCAGTGATAAATCCCCCTATTATCCGATCAAGCCAATGGTCCACAACTTGCGCAATCTTATCTTCTGATGCCTCTAGTCTGCACACTAATTCTGGAGTCCAAATTATCGATTGGTCGAGCTTACACCTTCCCTGGCTATCGGCTAATCTCGCGATCCACTCATACAGTTCAGAAGGAAAATATGCAAAGAAGATCTCGTGGATTTCCATATACACATAGCGATCCAGCCACCTTTTCTCGGATACCTACGGAGTTCTGTTTTCCTGTGTCACAAACTCATGAATATTCTTGTCCAACCACTCTTCAATTTCCTTCTTTGTTGGGTTCTAGTGGCACAACATCAGACATCCCTTAGGCAAATCCGAATCCCAGCAACGAAACCATTTGTTGGCTACGTGGGAACTGACCCAGGTTCAGCAGTGAGTTTAGCCATGCAAATCTCGGTACTACTGGGCCTTTCAGTAACAATCTGCAAAGTGCAGACTGAGGTCTCACCCGAAGTAGTATGGGAAGGTGTTGGAACCAAGTTTCCGCACCCTAGGGATGTCTTGATGAGGTTTCTGGAGGTTCGCGATCCTATCATGTGCGCTGCACAGCTTTCTATTCTTCACAACCCGTGTGCATCTTCGCGAATACCTTATTATTCCGATCTGATCCTTATTGTGCTATTATATTAGTGCTAAACTTAGTTTGTGTGGGTCCAATATTCTTATTACTTGTTCAACTTCTAGATTAGCACGCGTACTTAAAATAATATGAATGTATAAAGAATAACCATAACATAGAAATATAGATCTACAAGCAGATGCACAATATTCTGAATCAATCTTATCTTTATTAATACTCAAGTTCAGTTACAGACCCAACTTCGCCCTATGCACTCAGTTGCAAGGGTCTTCGCACTCAGCTGTGGTCTTTACTAGGCCTCTGCACACTCAGCTGCAAAGCCTCTACCTACTACTACAACCCAATGCACTTCAGATTCACTCCTATCTTCTAACCATGCCTTTGCATTGATCTGTTCCTCATCAAAACTTAGAATCCCTTTTCACTTAGAGCCTCGCTCTATTTATACAATCCCATGGTCCGCGGACCATGGGTAGGCTGACATACCATACATTAAATTACATTATTTTAGGGTGGACAACCCTAGACTCTCGCTCTCCCACCCGCATTTCGCAAAGTCTTTACATTACACTTGACCAAAATTTGGGCTTTAAGCCCCAAAACATGCTATAGGGGGATCTGCTACCCAACACTAATCTTGCTTTTAATTTTGGGAGAGGTCTTGCTCCACATTGGATGTCTGTAATGGGTACATCATGGTTAGGTCAATTTGACCCCTTCATAGGAATATTTGAAGCTGTAAAGTGGTCCTTCTAGGTGGCTTTTCCAGTCCAGGATAAAATATTAGAAGCTCTGATTTTCTGTGGAAATGAGACTTTTCACTACATGGATGAGAATTTGAAGCTTACGCCGCAAAAAATATATGACAAAACAACTTCAATAGAAGAATGGGAAGAAATTCCTAAGCTTGTTGTGTCGTCCTCTTTGCTTGCATTAGCATCTATTCTTTATGTTTTTATTGGGACATATTTACAAAGGTCAGCATCTGAAAATGGAAGTTGTTTTGACGGTCTTGATCTAAAGAATGCTCCGAAGGCTAAAGATTATGGAGCTTTAAAGTTTTCGAAGAAGTTGGAACAATTGGACGTACTAGACTACCATGGACAGACCACTGGTAGACGAACTGTGGACAGACCAACCATGGTAGACCCCTACTTCCTGCGAGCAATTCTATTGTTCGTCGTGTCAATCCATGCTCATTTTCCTCACATCCTTTCCACCAACTATTCTGGTTCAGGCAATCATGTCATCATCTCTTTAGGCAACCATATCCATGGTCACCATTCATCCACACTACCATCCGACAAGGTTTCCCATTCGACAACCATCTCGTCATTGCAACCAATGCCTCTGTCCCCACATAAACCCATGTTCATTGATCCCGTCATTCCACACCTCTGCCCCGCCACTCTACCTTCTCACCTTCCAATAGAGTTCAAACATTGCAACGATTTGCGGATGTTGTTCCTTGTCCCTATTGACCCGATATAAATGCTCTGTTGGCTTGGTGTGCCATACGCCACTACTCTTCATAGCATTAATGTTGGTTGGTTAATATATACATTGGTTGATATATATATAAACATTGATATGTTGTGTTTGTATAATAAATCTAACATACAACGCCAATGCCGAGGGATTTATATATGAAACCGTAATTAATATAATCAACCCATAAACTTAACTTAAATTTATTTATTTATTTATTTATTTTAATTATTTAATTATTATTTAAAATATATATATTAAAAAAACAAAAACAAAAAAACCAACAAAAAAACAAAAAATAGCTCAAAATAATATTACCAACAATTAAATACAAGTTGAGGTACCAGTGACGTCAGTTTCCATATGCGAAGATGATAACTGCAAAATGAAGACAATTGTGAGCGATATAGGTTTGAGGACAAAGATTTTGAAGGAAAGGGCAATGTTACGAATATAATTTCCTAAAATAAAATGAATATAAATGACGTAAATAATAAATAATCAGATATTGATTATGTTAAATAGTCATTAAGTTAAGTGAAAAGGCATGTCTAAAAGACATGCCCAGTCACGAAAGGACATCTACTTAGGTATATATATGTGGGTCCTCATTGTAATATTCATCACTTATACAATTTTATATATAATAAATTATTATTACAAATATCTCTCATGTATTTTTACATTCAAGCCAACAAGTTATCAATTTGTTAGTTCACAAACATAAACATTATTTAGATTTCTATTTTTTTTTATTTTTATGTTGGTTGACATTAGCTACAATAACTTTGAGCATGGACATACTTACACATTCGGGTCATACTGGGTTGTAGAATAAGCCTCAAAAAAGGATTTGTAAATTGGGTAGTAGATATGAGTTGTTTTTTATTTAGATGGAAATTTAATAGTAAGTTTTGAATAAGGTTACTTATAATAGTTGATAATTAGGTTAAAGCACTAGCTTTCTTTTAGGGCTTCATAACCTAGGACTAGGAAGAATTAAGAATCTTATATTCATGAGAGATTCATTGTTTTTTATAAGGTTTATGCAAAGGCCCTCAACCCTTGAGGTTAACCAATTTGTTAAACTCATTCAACATATTCGAAAAGATACAAGTTGCTGAGAGCTGAAATTCATATGATGTTTTATGAATTTGGAACATTCACGTAGATCATATAGCAAACAAAAGAATCATAAGAATGTTTTTAAAAAAAATTGGATGTTCGTAATTTTTCCCAAATTCTTAATTTTTCAATGGAATGTCCACTCAAATAAATTGCAATCCAATCAAAAGAATGCACTGCAACCTTCATAACTTCAGAAGTACCCTTGCACACTCCAAATTTAATGGAGGGCATGCATAATCAAAAGGATTTTCATTTTGTTATTATTCTGAGTGTAAGTGGGATTATGAATTATGCATGCACGAAGTTCAACTCTTGGTTTGTTCGGGTTACTTGGAGCATGCAATGGTATTGTCCTTCTAGTGTTTGGCTTGGAAGTCTTACCATCCTTCCAATTCATACCTATCTTTATTGTGCTTCACATTTGGCTTTGATTTAGAAGAGTTGTGGGCTCTCGAAGGAATTGGACTTGCCCTTCATTCATGGATAGTGTTGTAGGTGATTTTGGGCTTTGCCTAAACATTTTGGATTGGAATAGGTCACATGCAAAATTGAAGAAATTCTTGGGTTTGATTTTCACTAGTTGACAGGAATTCATTGACAAACTGAGGGGAAAATTGAAAGGTTTGCCCCTGGTTGAGTTCGTCCTGAATTTCAATGTTGGTGGTTAGAAGACATGGAAAGTCATAGTCACTTTGGACAATGTCCTTGTTGTGAGATATAATCTTGGATATCAAAGAGTTTCTTTACAAGCATGAGGACCTACTTGCTGACAATAGAACCTCCATCTTTTTAATAACTAGCAGAATCCATACTCAAGAAGATAATTACAATATAGGTTATGAAGTTGTAATGGACACGTTGGTACAACATAAAAGAAAACTTCAGGCTCTTAGAAGTTGAATACTTGGCTCTACGATAGGTGATCACAATCATGCCTAGGAATTTTCAATATGTTGTTTCAAATTTTAGGATGTTTGTGGATTCCACACCTCTGGAGAATAAAGAAGAGAACTATGTTTAACGAGCACCAATGGATGTGGATATGATTAGGGCCACTTAGGGTTTTAGAATGTTCTAGAAGAAAATGTGGATACAAATAGTATACATGTTTTCTAGTAGTTTATTTTTTTTTTTGTTAAGTTGTATAAGTTCTCCAAAGATTACATTTGGCTTGACATGTGGCTTGAGAAACCGTGACCCAAGGGTATCTAAGCCGTCAAAATCATCCAGGATTGCACCCAACCTAGGTCACACCTGTTAGCGCTCAAATCTACCTTACGCTGAAATAAGGTGAAACTCAAGGCTACATCAAACCACGCTCAGCCTCGTAGCTAGCCCTACGAGGACAAGAGAGGGCTCTCTCCAGGTTAACCTCGGCAAAAGGTAATCGATGAGGTTCGAGATGATTAAATTGGTAATTGATTTTAGGCTAGGTATGCAGTACAAGGAGTTTGAAGTTGATTTTTTGGGGTTTTTTTTAATCTAAGGGAAAGGTAATTTTGGGTGCGGGGATGAGACACAATTTTTGCAGAGGTTCGATTGGGGAAAGGAAGGCGATTGTCTTGATGCTTTAAAAGTGAAAGAGATGGATATATTAGACTCGTGAGGAGCTAAGGAGAGCAAGAAGCTTAAGGATTCTCCTTAAACTAAAGAAAACATGGAAATTTAAACAAACTTAAAGGCAGAGCATAACCATCGATGGATTCTACCTTAACACTTCATTTGTTCAATTGCAAAAGATGAAAGAAGGAAAATGATACACATAAACAACTTACAAATACTAAAAGAAGCACACCATCAACAAATAAAGCCACATGGATCCCAAACAGTGCTGCAAAACCCTGGTCTTTCCTTTGCCAAAAATGCAGAAGTGAATGTACAATAGAATGTCCTGCTTTTCCCAAGAGTCCAACCCTGAAAATGACTTAGAAAATACATAATATAGGCAAGCCAACCCATTCCCTTGCCTCTAGGGGTCGAGCTCATCATCCTAGGAGTTGTTTCAACCAACTCTAAACAAAGCACTACAATCTAGGTAGTCAAAACAACTTGCCTCTATAAGGTAGGAAACCAATTCATTCATTAAATTTTCACTCTTTGGTGAATGAATCTTCTAGAACAAGTAACTAACTGTAAAAATTACATCATGTTCAATCAATTACATCAAGAGAAGTCAAAAATTACATCACAAATCAAAACTAGTCAAACTGGCCGAATTTTTGAGCTGAAAGATGAAAAATTGGCCAAAAATCTCTATGCGTCGCGTGCCTGAGCTCTATGCGCCGCGTGCCTTTCAGCTTGCTTTTTGGGCACTTACCGACATCAAAATCAAGCTCACAATATCTGGTTGGAAAGCCCTGGATGTCTGCTATCCAACCCAAGTGGAATTTCCCAATTTGGAGCTCATTTGCCCCTTCGAAATGTCATTCTCCCATAAGTACTTCCTGCTGGAGCAAAAGGTAGCAGCAAGGTGGTTTTCATGGTGTTTTTGGGCCTTTTGATCATCCAGAACTTGATGAAATGCTTTGGAAATAGCTGAGCATGCATAACTTACCATGACAAACCCAAAAATATAAAGTTTTCCTTCAGCAAGTGTCCCCATCAAAAGCGAGTGCGTCGACGCGCTACGCGTTGAGCCAAAAAACCTGTTTTTAGGACAAAATTTTTCAAAATGACAAAAATTTCTCCGAATTTGCTCAAATTCGGAGTGAAGACCCTCCATCATGTATTGTGCCCCGCCAATGAAGCCTCAGCCAAAATCTGGAGTGGATCAGGCTTTTTCCGCCATTTTAGTGCTTTTCTCAACCGCCTCTTTAGAATCTTCATTTTTGCTTTATAGACATGCATACGAGCCCAATAATGATTTTTCATATGACGAAGCATATCTTTGTCTCTATTGGCCTTTGCCAACAATTTCTCCAAATGAGTGTTAACATGGATGAGCATAGACTCTCGATCAGCCGGTGTCATATCACCCGGTCTCTTTCGGGCCAATTCTCGATCCTCACGGATTTGGCGCAGCTCATAAAGTGTATGTTCATCCTCTAGCTGTTCGTTACGCTGCTCCAGGTAGTTTATCAACCACTTAGCCATTTGCAATTTCTTTCTCATCAATTCATTCTCAGCTTTTTTCTCCCGGATTATCTCCTTTAGCTCTGAGCTAGGAGAGCTCGCATCAACATCAATGATCGTGAAATCAGTGTCCCGGCCTCCTGAAGGACCCTCATTATGCATAGGCCTCTTGCCCCTATCCTGGATCTATACCTGTACTGAAGAAGAAGGCGAGACCCCTTCCACATCATGTGGAGATAATACTCGCGTTGCTGATGGAGTCAACGAGACTCCTTCCACCCCGGGTGAAGATAGTACTCATCATGTAGATGCAAATAAGGCCTTGTGGCCTCGCTGGTATGTCACATACAATGGAGCACTTATATGCTCGGTCCCAGGAATGTCAAGCTGGTGTGAAGGCTCTCCCTCATCGTGAACTATCTCGGGAAGCGGTTGTGGTGCTGTGAAGAAGTCACGGGAGATGACATCCTCCCAAGTAATGCCCTGTTGTGTCAACTGATGTATCAGTATGATCTTGATCAGCGCGTAATGATATATACTTCTATGTTGTTATGCTGGGGTCTTCCTTTGTACTAAAGCCACCATCCTCTCTATGTTGCGACACATGAAATACGGAATTTTCATCATACGTACCCTCGTGAAATGCATCAACAAACGGACATGGTACGCATAGAGACGCGAGAATCTGCCCACGTAACTGAAATACCGAATGATGAGTTTCATCAATGGTGCAAACTCATCCCTCAGGAATCTGAAAGGAAAAATTGTGCTCAGGTGTCTCATATACCCAGGTTTGATGTATGGCTCATAGTAGAATTTGTCTAACTGTTGGCGTTTGTTCCATTCCTCTCCTACATTTGGTATCCCAGTGGCCTGAGCAATAGTCTCTGGTGACAAAGTGAAATTTACTCCGGCGAGGTTTACACGGCCATCATGTAAATGTAGAACAAATAAACGAACTATTTCATGATGATGCTGGGTTTGTGAGATCATCTCACAGTATTGGAAACATGATCGACACTGAAAACAATCCATTGCAAGTGGGCAAGCCTGCAATTGAGCCAAAGAAGTAGGCTCCTCCCTGACATGCTTACCACCTTTGCCACTTTTGTGAAACCTCCATGGCACATTACCCTCAGCTGTAGAATCACTATCATACTCCTGCTCATAAACTGAATCCGTCTCTGACATGACTTTGAAAACAAAATGTCTGCAATATGTATGCTGATATATAAACTTCTCTAACAATGTTGTGACCAAGGGGAAAAAACAAATGCACAAGGGGCTATTGGGAAAGGGAAAATATCAGGGAATTAGGGACTTTGAAATAAAATGTAATTGGGTAAGGAAGGGAAAATGTAAACATGGTTTTGGGATATTAAATAGGATTAAGGCGTTTTTTGTAGAGGTGGGGGATTAGGATTTCAGGGATTGTAGTGTAGGATTAATGAGGGAATTAATGGGGAAGTATGATGGGTGAATTTGGGAATGAGGAACAAAGGGAAATGGGGAAAAATACAACCTTGGTAACACAATGTTTTCAAACCCTACAGCACTTTTTTATATTGACAAAGGGAGGGATTTCAAAATCTGATCTCCACGGCAATCATTCACGAACCCATCACATTCACCATTAAAAACAAAGCAAAGGCAATGGAGGTGAGCCTATCTGACAAGTTTATGTGAAGAGGAGGCGATTTGATGAGTTTTCGAACTAGTTTCAGGCTCCAAACTGTAAGCGTCGCGCGCCTTACCCAGCGCACTACGCACTCCCTATGCACCGCGCGCTTGTAAATTAACATTGGCGATTTGAGCCCAGTGCGCCGCGCACACCCAATGCGTCGCGCGCCTTCCTGTATGGGTCGTGCGCTTGAAGTTGAACCAATCTCCACCAAAACTGATCCAGACTTAAACAGGAACGCAACAAATTGCAGAGATAACCATATATACAAAGATGCAGTGGAAATAATACTTCATTTCATTAATGGAAAATACTGAAATATGCTTACAACCATAAATGGAAATAAACCAGCTAGGGCGATGACAGCTTATCTCTGAGAAGAGATGTGTGGCTACATGCCTCTGAACTGTGTTACAATGAGGCTCGAAGGCCTATTTATTGTTGAGAAACAATGGAAAACCCTTCTCATTCCAAAACCTGACCCTAGAAGATGAAACGCCAAATTGTGGGCCCCGTTTTTGGGTAAGTTGGTACATCAACTTCCCGGGGTCGCGAATTGGTCGTACTATCTCCATTTGATGCGCATGATAACCCGTTGGAAAGATCTCTCCAAGGACTACGACGGAAAAGACGATTTTTAGATAGAAAAATCGATGGCGGTAGATTTCCCAAAAAACATCATTTAGGGCCTCAAAACAGCTCCGGAAGTTTAGGACCCGAAAAACTGCTAAAAATAGTAAAGTGTGATATTATTAAGGAAACTGAAAAAACAGAAAGAAGCACTAGAGGGGATCCAAGTGGAATTAGAGGGTGGCCACCAATATCCACCTGGATCATTCCTCCCCCCTTAGGAAGCAATGGTCCCCATTGCGTTAAGTTCCTCCAGAAGATGAGGGAACTTCTGCTGCACTTGGTCCCTGGTGAGCCACTTGCCCTGGTGAAGGAGTTGTCATGCTTTGACAACTCGATACAGTTGGATATTCTGCTGGCGAGTGTGCTTGATCTGTGTGTCCATGATTCGATCAGTTGC
>APFE031003350.1:260029-281284 GCA_000404065.3 Pinus taeda | reverse complement strand
ATGTTCAGATCTGTAGATCTGACTGTCTGGGTTGTTCTTGAAGTCTTGAAATTATCTATACCCGGAGGTATGCAGGTACAGTGAAAGAAAAGTGCGGACATACGCTGGGACGAAGCGTTTCAGGTGCGCCCATACGCAGGCACAGAAGGGTCTCAGGTGCGCTGGTATGCAGGTACAGAAGGGTTGCAGGTGCGCCCGTACGCAGGCGCAGAAGGGTTTCAGGTGCGGAGGACCGCAGGCAATTCAATGGACTCAGAGCGAGGTACACAGGCTAGCAGTTGAGCAGGGTGCGTACGTAAGTAGGCGAGCAGTTGAGCAGGGTGTGTACTATAAGCAGGCAAGCAGTTGAGCAAGGTGAGGTAAGTAGGCAAGCAGTTGAGCAGGGTGCTTACGTAAGCAAGCGAGCAGTTGAGCAGGGTGCTTACTTCTCTTAAAATCTTTGTTTATCATTGTTGTGTTCTAGGTTTGGTCCTATTATTGTTGATCTGGTTATTACAGTTGACTGGGTGATTCTCTTATACTTGATGATCATTTGATGCTTATGGATCCAGTTTGAACATTTATGAAAAGTGGTCCTTGTAAGAAAAGAAGTAGGGGGTTGTAGCTCCCTTCCAGGAGAGACTGGAAAACGAGAGAGAGTTGTAGCTCTCTGCAGGTTGCAGCCTTCGTACTGGTAAAGGACTGCACCAGTACAAGACCATTGTAAAAGGAGTTTCTAATTTGAAAGAAGATAGAGACATATTGCAGCAGGTGGTTTTTCACCCACATTGGGTTTCCACCTTATATCTGGTGTTCTTTGATGTGACTGTCTGATTTTCTTGTTCATGCTCATTATTTATGGTATTTGTATGCAAAAATAATTCGAAGTATAAATAAGAAAGATTTGGTAAAAGAATTAGATAATACTGATTCCCCCCCCCCCTCTCAGTATTATTGTCAACAGAATCACCTATTCGGTTCAGTTCACACAATTACTGTCATGTAACCCTAAGCTAGAAGCAGAACGACATTATCAATTTAAATGTCGACAAGACCGGCCATAGATTAACTCTATTTAATCATCTCCTCAAGTAATATTCCCTTTTAAGTGGACAGAATCATTAGGATGTGACTATAATTTTTTTTTAATCATTTAGATCGAAGTTTTTTACATTAAAATGTCTATAGGCCCTAAGAGTTGAACCTAGGCTCTGATACCATATCTAATTGCCCCGAAATAAAAACATGTAATTAATTAGATTAATCATGTGATTTATAATCAACACACAATTTATCAACTAATTAACATCAAATTTCAAAAATATGAGTAGAGACAACTTACCTGTGGCGATGATGTTTCTCACTTGGATTTCAGGGTTGAACGCTAGTTGAATTCTGCTAACTGCAACAAAGTCTTGGGGATGACTCTCCACCCAACTGTAGGCTCAATTGCACAAAATCTTGCTACAACTGGCCTCCCCCGAGCCCTCAATCAACGTACCACTGCCAGGGATCCTTTGTCTCACAACACTATTCTCCCAAAAGAATGGATGATGGAATCATGGAATGATGGAATGCCTCTCATCTTCCTCACCATCTATTAAATAGAGCAAACATTGGAAAGGGAACCACATGCACACACTCCATGTGTCAACATGCAACTTTACTGCTTTCTTGTTTTATTTCTTTTGTTTTTACTTTTTGATAGCTTTACTGATTTTTATTACTTTCTTGTTTTATTTCTTTTGTTTATACTTTTTTATAGCTTTATTGATTTTTACTATTTTTCTGTTTATTTTTATTTATATTTATTTAAAGCTTTAGTATTGTTATTTATTATTTTATTATTTATTATTTATTTATAATTACTATTTTTATTTATTGTTTATTATTTATTTTCTTGTATTTTAATATTAAATTATTATTAAATTATTATTATTATTATTATTAAGGGACATTACATCTCACCCCAAAACATACACACTCCCTCTCCATCTCGCCTCCCCGTCCCCCTGCCTCGTGCTCTCTCTCTCCCCACTTTTCTCTCTTTATGTATTTCTTTTTCACTCCCTCTCTTCCCCTCCAACTCCATCTCTATGTCTCTCCCTCTCAAGTCATCTCTCTAGTCCTTCCCCTCTCTCCCTTTCTCTCCTACCTCCTTCTCTCTCCCCCCATCTCTCCCTCCCTCTCTGTCCTCCAACCTTGTTCACTATTTTCCTACCTCTCTCCTCCTCTATGCACCCTCCATAATTTGTGTTTCCCTATCTTCTTTACACTTCTCTCCCTCTCTCACTCCTCTTCTTTCTCTCTCTCTCTTCATTCATTCTCTCCCTCTCTCACTCCTCTCTTTTTCTCTCTTCATTCCTCCTCTCCCTCACATATCCATACACTCCCTCATAATCTCTCCACCTCTATCACTATATGTGTTTCTTCTTTCCTCCATAATATAATCCTAGGTTAATTATATACATAAGAGTATATATATATATATATATATATATATATTATATATATAATATAATAATATATTCAATCCCCGATCGGGGTGTGTGCAAGAGGATCGTCCCACTTGGGAACCAAACCATGAATGATCTTATGGTTATTAATATGGGAGGGTAGTCGTGGTAGGTGCACGACGTGTATGACAGATATGAGATAATACGAGGAGGCGTGGGAGAGAGTAATTTGGGCGACAAGGTGTGTCGATAATTAAACAATCAGGTGGGGGAGTATATCGCCAATTCTTTGCATGCAATTTGGTTGTGGTGTATTGCGGTTCTAGGAGTTGAGGATCACTGGTCGAGCTCCTTTCCTACGGTAAGTTTGGGCGACAAGCCTCGGTTGCGGAAGGGTCTCAACGCACGCTTCATGGCAATGGTTCTAGGGTATGTGTTGTATGTTCCCTTTAACCCTTGTCAGAGACATAACAAAAATGTGACAGTAGTTCATAAGATTTTAGTGTTCACCTGTGAATGGGTGACTGTGAGATTCAGTATGGTCTATTTGTTAAATGGGAATGTAGTTGAATATGTTGTTTCTAGATCGGTTTCAGTCTTGTATGGTATTTTATTGCTTTGCATAGGAATGTATGGCGTAGTATGGTCCCTCTGTATTTATAGGAAGGGTATTCATCATGGTCGGCATGCTTATTTCTATATTTGGTCAAACTCGTTTACAATTAGGACCAGTAGTATGTCGGTTTCGGTTCACTATTACTCTGAATTTCGATGTGGGAAATGGCCTAAGGAGCGGGCTAGTAATCCCTTCCTCAGAAGGAGATCGACCCACCATGGTTTGTATTGTTACAATGTGATGCTAGAGCACGAGGTACTAAAAGATGGAGAAGAGTACCAATGGAAGGGGGATGCCCAACTATGTTGTATTTTATCATAAATAAACTTAATTTTATATGTCCCCTATTTATGTTCTTTGTTAATACACCAAGTGTTAGTAGGTTGAAAGCTCGCCTAGACTTCGAGTCGTGGACTTTTGGTCAGCTAGCGATTTGGCTCAAATATTGTTCTATTGTTTAGTAGGAGTTGGCCAATATGGCTCGACCAATCGTAGTAAAAAAAGAAAATGATACTTTAGGAGGGCGCAGGCGTCGTCGAAATGTGGAACCTCGAGAGGGAAGAGGAGCTTCCTCTCGCAACCTCCAAGTTGGATTGGTTGGAAATCACAAGATCAACATATCAGCGTTGCAACTCAAGCTAATGTCATAGGCACCCCTGGCCAGGTGAGACAGATGATTGCAAGTTGGGAGGCGAACCTCAACCAATGTGTCAAGCAAGAGATACGGGAGGAAGAATGGAGGTTGTTGGTTCCGAATCCTTGCAATACCTGTGACATGCTTACACAGTATAAACAAACAATTCATCTTTACTGGATGATGATGAATGAAAGTGGCCAGGGAAATTATGAACACAACAGGTTTCATTAAAACTGATCCAGGATTTCAGGAAACCCAAAAGGAATTCAAACTTGTCCAATTCCAAATTCAACAGCAAAATGTTCGGGTGGGTCATATTGAATGACACATCAGGTGCCCGCCTCAGTCAGAGATTTTGGGTTCTAGTGCAAAGGACGCAACTCTAGTGGAATCCTCAGAGGACTAGCTCTAGATGCTTCTTTTTGTGGTTGTTGTTAAATTTTGATGATGTATATGTCGTTAAGTAGTATTGTTGTTAGTAGGTTAAGAGTGAACAAGGTTTTAGACATTCAGGCGTATAAAGCTAAGTATCACAGACATAAGAAATTAAGATTTTGGATGGCGTATAATGCATTCCGATGGACAACAATCATGGTTTCCCGATGGGCAGGTTGAGGTCATAGAATGTCTATTATGGCTGTAATTTGGTTTTTATAAATGAATGAAAGGTCCTACTAAGCTTATAAAAAATTTGTTAATCTTTTCATATCAATATTAGATTTAATGATGTTTTTCACATGGCATGATAACAAAATTTATAATAAAACTACATCAAATTAATATATATGGTTTTTCCTTTTAAAGATTCATTGTATAAATATTTAATTAAAAGAAATATTAAAATATTTTGAAGCATAATTTTTTATTCTTTGTGTTGAAATAACCTTTTCCTTTGATTAAGAAATGGTATTGGCTTTAGTAAAGAATAAAGATGTTTAAAATTTTACCTAATTTAGAAATTTAATGTGGTAAATTTTTTTGTTAAAAGTAAATTTATGATCGATTCAAATCACATATATGATAAAGAAACAATTAACAAGTGAGATAATTATTATCTCATTCAAATTAATATATAATAATATTTTTTTATTTTAACAATTAATCTTCGTCCACTAATAAGATTAAAAAGTTGTATATAATCTAAAAATTCAAGATATATATAATTTAAGATTCAAGCAAATGTTTTGGGCCACATTAGCCAAAAAAAATTATTATTTTTTGAGGACATGACGTACTTAAACATCGAGGTCATGCTGGGTTGTAGAATGCGCCTGTCAACGCAACAACAATCAAAATCTCATAATGCATTTAACTCTTTACAACTCAGATTTGCAGGTCTGCAAGTGTGCAAACATATCTTTGTTGGTGGTTTATAAAAGGCACGCAGGCTCGAGGATCTCTGTCCTATGCATGAGTTGTAATGAGGATAATGTTCATTTATTTGTGCATTTCCCTTATGTGAAGGTTGTTTGGGAGAGGGTATTGGACACTTTCGGCATTGTTCAACTATAACAATTCCCATCATAAGGAGTTGTTTAAGGAAATGGTTCAAAACTCATGATAGATATAGATTTCTCCCATTGTATCTCATTTGGGCCATTTGATGCAGTAGGAATGCACTTATATTTGAGAATAAATATCTGGTAGTAAGGGAGGATGTCATTAAAATTGTTACATACTTCAAGAGTTCGGATCAACCAAATTTGGTAGAAAACACAGAATTATGATAAGAAGAGACATTTAGCAAAAATATCCTGTGGGTTTCTTCGATAGTGCAATTTGTAGGAGGAATTGTGGCTGCGGTGCATACATAGTCATAAAGTCGGGTAAATGTTATCACTTTTGGTGGGAAGGGGGTCAAGGCACGAATAGCAAAGCAGAGATTGTTGCACTATGGGGAGTGTTGATTGCAGCGAAATGGCTAGGATTGGAGAGCATACAGATCTATGGTGATGCTAAAGGAATCATTGACTGGGTCAAAGGACATAATCACTTCAATCCTCCTATATTAAACAACTGGATGAAGCGTATCAGGACGTTGGTATGTACTTTCCACCACATCTATTCCAATCATATATATAGGGAGTAGTAATAGACAACTGATTTATTATCCAAAAGAGTAATAGACACAAGGCACATGGAAAGTTTTTCTCCTCTGTATTCGAGCAAGGAGTCAAGACAAATACGAGCAGCATTAACTTTTCAAAGAGATAGGAGACAAAATGTTGGGTATTATCTGGAAATGCACGAAACAAGTATTATTGTAAAGAGGATGTTTTTTTTTTTTTTTTAATTGATAATGGACTATGGATGATAGGATTACAAAATTATAGAAAATAGAAAATATGGTTATCATAAAAAAAAAAAAAAAAAAAAAAAAAAATTGTCATATTTTTTTTTTGTTAATTTTATAAATAGAAACTTAAAAACTATACCAATTATACTATATGTTTACGTCGTAAGGCGTTTCCTAAACCCATCCCCCTCTTTGCCTACGTGTCATCCTTGGACACCATACGATTAGATGTTAGACGATTACAAAAACTTAAACCGTCGATCAATCCCTCTGAACCGTTCAGCTCCCATTTACTTTGAAGTGCGATCAATCTCCTTGGAAGTGTTATCACATTCCATTTTCTTATCGTCAATACCAGTAGGCAGGAATTGATAGGAAGAAGAATATGGAGATAACAGCCGCAGGAAGATCATCATTGTGGTGGGATATGCAGAGTTGTCCCCTGCCTCCTCCTTTCGATCCTTTCATCGTTACTTCCATAGCCTCTGCTTTACTTCACAAATTTAACATCATCGATGTTAATGGAGCGTGCGATGGCTGCAGATCCCTGAATGACTATCACTTCTCTACCTATGCATTCTTCTCTCCAGCTGAGACGGAGCTTTACTAGACTCTCATTAACTCTGGAATCTGTCTGCTCCAACTCCCTCCAGGTCAGTACATTCATTGCCCTAGCTTTGCTTATTTTCAGAACTCTAAATCATGGAATCATTCATTGTGCTAGCTTTTCTTACTTCAGAAACCTAAATCATTTAGGAAATTTTCATCTTTCGAATAAGATATTATGTTAACACTTTCCTGCCCCTATTAGTTTCCCTTGTTGCGTATCTTTTCTCCAGAGGAGAAAACATCCTTTTCATTACTTTTAAGCTAAAACAATCCTAGATATTACTACATGGGTAAACTGTTTTCTTCTACTTTGTTGTGTTATCAAAGCTGTTAGATGCCATACCTTCATTAACACTAAGGATTTATCAGATCCCCTGTTAAAGGAAACTGCAGAAGAAGAGATTCAAGTTACTCCATTGAGTAAAGCATGGTTTTTGAGCCGTCTAACTTAGACTTCGTTTTATGATTGTGATATTGTCGGTGGCAACTAGATTAAACTTCCTCATTGGTCATATCAAAGATCTCTTAGGAATATGTTTTATTGCCAAATAGAAGTATATATTCTATACTTCTAATTAATTAGTCATTAACCAGTGGAGAGAACTCAAGCATGTATCTTCTTACAATCCTTAGTTTTGGTATTGAAACAGACTCAACACGGAAACCAAAGGTTTCGGCCGAAGAATTCAGGGAATTTATATGTCATAATTCATTTCCTGCAAGAGGGAGAATTATCGCAGGGATTCCTGATGTCAACAAAATAGCAACAAATTCTTTGCCTACCTGTCATCCTTGGACACCGTACGATTAGATGTTAGATGATTACAAAAACTTGAACTATCGATCAAAACAGTTACAAACTTGTTGGAAATAGTTACATATTACAAACTGGTTATGGAGGCGGACAATTGCAGTCTAGATTTTGTGAAGAATTATGTAGCTAATTTGGCAACAGCCCCTCTCCTGGATCCCCTCCAGGCTGCTCTGGAAAATTCATTTTTTGCGCGTTAAATCGGAGGATGCAAAGTCCAGCGCCTTTTGAATCTTGTAATTCCCTATTCAATTCCCGAATCTGCGCTGTGAATCCACTCTCCAGTCCAGCGCCTTCTGAATCTTGTAATTCCGTATTCAATTCCTGGATCTGCGCTGTGAATCCACTCTCCAGTCCAGCGTCTTCTAAATATTGTAATTCCCTATTCAATTCCCGAATCTACGTTGTGAATCCACTCTCTGGTTCCACCACGGTGTCTTGATCCTCTTGGCGACTCAATCCCGGGGAAATTTCTTGGCGGTCTCGGAGCAGGGCCAGCGACCAATCTTTGGCAATGGGGCCTCCCAGGTCGAGCTGAACGCGGCGCATTCTGTGAAAAAGATCAGGAACCATGGTGCACAGCACCATTCTGATGTTCTCAACCTTATTCAGCAAGTCCTCTGACGCGTAAGCCAGCCCACCCCTGCGATAATAATTCTTCTCCGACGTTGCAAGTTCGAGACGGAGGCGGTCCAGGTAATGCGCGACGAGGCCGTGGAAGAGATTGATGAAGAGCGCAGGGTGCCAATCCCCAATCCAGAGGTAGGTTTTCTCCAGAGGTGTTCTCCAGGTGGGCGTGAGGCCTTGCAGCACGTCCTGCCTTGCTAGGCGGTCAAGGGCATCGTAGTGGGATTCGAAATGGAGAAATAGTGCTTCCACTTGAGCCTCCACGCGGATCACGTCGTCGGAATGTAGCTGCATCTTGGATATCACTATAGAAGCTTTTACATGGTTTGTTTGTGTTAGCTATTTTGTTAAAGCTAAATCTCAAGAAACTACCAGCCATTGTTTCCATTACCTGGTGGACCATCGAATTTGTTTTAGGATCACTATTAGCCCATTCCTCTATAGCAAAAGTTTTCTCAACTGAAACATTCTTAGGTAAAACAATCCTAGATATTACTACATGGGTAAATTGTTTTCTTCTACTTTGTTATGCCATCAAAGCTGTTAGATGCCATACCTTCATCAACACTAAGGATTTATCAGATCCCCTGTTAAAGGAAACTGCAAAAGAAGAGATTCAAGTTACTCCATTGAGGAAAGCATGGTTTTTGAGCCATCTAACTTAGACTTCATTTTATGATTGTGATATTGTCGATGGCAACTAGATTAAACTTCCTCATTGGTCATATCAAAGATCTCTTAGGAATATGTCTTATTTCCAAATAGAAGTAGATATTCTATACGTCTAAGTAATTAGTCATTCACCAGTGGAGAGAACTCAAGGATGTATCTTCTTACAATCCTTAGTTCTGGTATTGAATTCACTGTTGAAAGGGCATTTTCTAGAGGGCAATCATGATTCTGACTGCAAAATTAGTTACGTTGCAAGGACCAAAGGATGACGCATTTGTTATTTGTTTGTCTCAACTTGCTTAATTTTGAGAAGCTTGACAACATGTTATAGAAAGCATCAAGAGCATTTGCAGGCCCGCTAAAGTTTATGTTACCTTGTAACGGACCTTAGTAATTGTACATATGTTAATGCTGCATTGAGATATTGGGGCTGGGAAATTCAAGATGGAGCTCGCGTATCTGGTACATTCTACCCAGCGTCCCCTTCCCATAGAATCTAGATCAATCAATATATCAAATGATGATACGTTTTTCCTATAGTGACTGTAAGTGTCTCTTTTCTGTCAATGGATTCTGCAATAAACTGGGACATTGCCTTGAAAGATTTGAATGCAGATGCAAAAAAGCAGCGTACAATAAACAATGATAGTGGGAGAAACATATCACCAGTGATATTTGATCAAACCAAGAATGAAAATATGGTTAAGTTGTGAGCAGAGGCAGATGTGTGGACAACTAGGGTCCAGTAAGATGAAATTAGTGAAGGTTGAAAAAAAGTGTAATATGCAAAGTCATAGAGGTAATATCACAAATTTATAATTGCAAACATGGTTGACAGAGCCAAGGGGGTCGTTTTTGCTGGGTGTTTGGTCACCAAAATGCAGTGTAAAAATAGGACAAATTCACTAGGATTGGATCCATGATTTTGCTGAGAATTTACCAACCAAGTCGCAACAAAAGGGAACACATTTTTAGGTGGTAAGGCACCCATCAAATCATTGTATTGAAGGGCCACGAAATGCCATTGACAAAGGCACGATTTCGCTGGGGAAGCAGCAACCAAAACACAGTAAATTTTAGCACGAATTAGCCGTGGAAATTGGTATGATTTCGCTTGGTAAAAGATTCATCGAATCTACTGTTTGAGGGGCCATTAAATGGAAATCGTTTATGCAATGATTTGTAGAGAAAACTGGAAGAGACACAAGTAAAAACTAAGTTCGAAAATAGCCAAGAAAATGGCTAATCTAAGAAGATCATAAATGTGCCAGAAATATGAAATTTTGTTCAAGTCAATTTGGCGTATGGTTTATTTGGGTTTCAAGTCTACTAGGTGTATATTGTGCATTGTTGAAGCTCACCGCCAGGGAACCACCCCCACGCAATTCCACTTTTGGTTTTTGTCATTCCACTTTTCGAATCTCAGCCAGCACACCGAGAGAGCCAACAAGCAAATATCCAGGTGTTGAAAAATCCAAGAATGTCACCAAGAATTAAACATTAAGTGCGTGCCAAGAAAGAAGAAGTGTGCCCATGAAGAGAACTCGTGAATATCAAATGCACAACGCATCCAATAAAGAGATGAACACATTTCCATATATATGTTTTAAGAAATATTTTAGCGTTGGAACTTGGCAGGTTCATGCTTCTTCGTGAGACCAATTTGTATTGTTTCAACGTCGTTGGTGGCAGATTTATGCAACATATTTGATCATTTAAGTTTAACAGATTTGCCTTTTCTTTTCCTACAAATAATTTTCTCTTTATATGTGCTGGAGTTATTGGGATATTCTTTAGGAACTAGCATGCATGCAAATTTATATTTTTAAATCCCTAATTCTCTTCATCATTTGCAAATTGTTCGTTTGCATCTATGCTCAGAGAAGACAACTTAGCTTCAGAACATTTGTAAAATAGAAAATGCAAACTTTAGCAAATATGGAGGTAATAATAAATGCCCTGTGGTGTCAGAACAATGTTTTCTTGGGTTTCTTTTGAGCAATAGCATTAGAGAGTCGTATATTGGTGAGGGACCTTTAACCCAACGCATCAGTGGCTTCATACAGGTGTGATTGGGGGTGCTCATCTTTGTAGGCAGAAGAAAAGAATGTCATTGATACATTTGTGACTATTGCTTTCAACAGAGCTCTCTAGAGTGTTATCGATCCCAAGTCTAGCATTTACAAAATGTGACTCAGCTCTTAAAAATGAGGTAACATTCTCTGCATTTTTGGAGAAGAAAGAAAAATTGAACACTTGTTTCTCCAATGGCAGAGTATGGATATGTTGTTTGCATGATATCAAGGGAAATATCTTATTCAGCTGATGTATTCCTTACCTTCCCGTGCTATTTGTAATCGTGTTGTTAAGATACTTGATAATTTTCGTATGCACAACACTCGTGTGAAATTTTCTAATAGTCATTTCTGGTCAAGTTTCCCAGCAGATCTATTTGTACCCTGAATTGCAGTCACTATTTTATCAGAGAAATTTATACTTGAAAAGTGTTGATCTTACATTCGTAATAAGGCCTCATGCTAATTGGAAATTAGTCTTGAATCCCTACAAATTACACAATTTAATTTATGTCATAATGGAACCATTTTTACACCCAATTTGATGATTTAATGAACTTGTTCGAGATATTCAACTCTGTTTCTTCATATTGAATGTGGTTATGGGAAGTCATGAAGTTGTTGTTGATGATGTTCAGTGTAGTAATTCTGTTGTATTTGGCAACAATGTTGAAGATCCAGTAGTTGCTCTTAATGTACAAGGCTGGAACAACTCTTGGTTTTGTTTTTGGGAGGTATCATATTTTCTTCTCCCCATAAAGATATAAGCTATGGAAGATGAGTGGATGGCTATAACGACTTTGAATGTGTAGTAATCCTCTGGATGGTATTTATTGTGAGAATGTCATGTGCTTGAAAAGGTTTCCAAATCAAAAGACAATGTAGCTTGGATGTACACATTCTTAAGGAGAAGGCCATAATGAAGGGTTTGTCTTCCTCATTATCTGTACTAAAGATCCTTTGCATACATGCCAATGAAGAATTTGTTGCTATTTTGTTGAACACATATCTAGCCTATCCTTTGGTAGCAATTAGTGTTGGAACTTCACAGGTTCATGCTTATTCGCGAGACCAATATAAATGTATTGTTTCAACGTCGTTGGTGGCAAATTTATGCAACATATTTGATCATTTAAGTTTAACAGATTTGCCTTTTCTTTTCCTACAAAGAATTTGCTCCTTATATGTGTTGGAGTTATTGGGATATTCTTTTGGAACAAGCAGGCATGCAAATTTATATTTTTAAATCCCTAATTCTCCTCATCATTTGCAAATTGTTCATCTACATCTATGCTCAGAGAAGACACCTTAGCTTCAGAACGTTTGTAAGATAGAAAATGCAAATTTTAGCAAATATGGGGGTAACAATAAATGCCTTGTGGTGTCAGAACAATGTTTTCTTGGGTTTCTTTTGAGCAATAGCATTAGAGAGCCGTATATTGGTGAGGGACCTTTAACCCAACACATCAGTGGCTTCATACAGGTGTGATTGGGTGCTCATCTTTGTAGGCAGAAGAAAGGAATTTCATTGATACATTTGTGATTATTGCTTTCAACAAAGTTCTCTGGAGTGTTATCGATCCCAGGTCTGGCATTTACAAAATGTGACTCAGCTCTTAAAAATGAGGTAACATTCTCTGCATTTTTAGAAAAGAAAGAAAAATTGAACACTTGTTTCTGCAATGGCAGAGTATGGATATGTTGTTTGCATGATATCAAGGGAAATATCTTATTCAGCTGATGTATTCCTTACCTTCCCGTGCTATTTTTAATCATGTTGTTAAGATACTTAATAGTTTTCTTATGCACAACACTCGTGTGAAATTTGCTAATAGTGATTTTTGGTCAAGTTTCCTAGCAGACCTATTTGTACCCTGAATGGCAGTGACTATTTTATCATAGAAATTTATGCTTGAAAATTGTTGATCTTACATTCATAATAAGGCCTCATGCTAATTGGAAATTAGTCTTGAATCCCTACAAATTACACAATTTAATTTATGTCATAATGGAACCATTTTTACACCCAGTTTGATGATTTAATGCAATTGTTCGAGATATTCAACTTTGTTTCTTCAGATCGAATGTGGTTGTGGGAAGTCATGAAGTTGTTATCGACGATGGTCAATGTAATAATTTTGTTGTATTTGGCAACAATGTTGAAGATCTAGTAGCTGCTCTTAATGTACAAGGTTGGAACAACTCTTGATTTCGTTTTTGGGAGGTATCATCTTTTCTTTTCCCCATAAAGATATAAGCTATGGAGGATGAGTGGATGGCTATAACGACTTTGAATGTGTAGTAATCCTCTGGATGGTATTTATTGTGAGAATGTCATGCACTTGAAAAGGTTTCCAAATCAAAAGACAACGCAGCTTGGACATACACATTCTTAAGGAGAAGGCCATAATGAAGGGTTCGTCTTCCTCATTATCTGTACTAAAGATCGTCTGCATACATGCCAATGAAGAATTTGTTGCTATTTTGTTGAACACATATCTAGCCTGTCCTTTGGTAGCAATTCTGCATGCACCATTGAAAGAAGCTTCTGGATGTAGGGAATTGGTGATGCAACATATAATCATTATGTAAGTAATAAGGAGCAGAACATAGAGTTTCCCCAAAGAAGTTGAGGAAGATGAAGCCCTAGAAGAAATGCTTATCAAGGCATTCATGGATTGGAGAAGCAGGTCAAAGATGGAAGCTTCTATCTACTTAGGGTGTTTAAACTCCCATGAATGATTTATTGGATTGGGGATGTTGTAACATTTTCTTGGAAAAATAATACAGTTAAACTTTTTGAGCTTTTCCAGAAATCCACCAGCTTTATTTGGTGTTCTTATTCTCATAACAATTGGTATATGGCCCAAAGATTTTTTCACTGTATTCTTTGCATCATAGTCAAGTTGTATTCAAGATATTATAGGGTTGTATTACACAGCAATTATCAATGGCATACCTTAGTGTGAGCACTATGACACGGGAATTATCACCTTTTGCTGCATCTATCATGCAATGTTTTTAATTGCACCAACAAAAGTAATTGAATTGTAATCGTAACAATGCCAGGGCTCTGTAATGAAGGTGAGGCATATATGTTCATAGCAATGAGATGGAATAGTGAATGGATGGGCAAGCAATTTTCTATTTGGACTTCGTTTTATGATTGTGACATTGTCGGTGGCAACTAGATTAAACTTCCTCATTGGTCATATCAAAGATCCCTTAGGAATATGTTTTATTGCCAAAATAGAAGTAGATATTCTATACTTTTAATTACTTAGTCATTCACTAGTGGAGAGAACTCAAGGATGTATCTTCTTACAATCCTTAGTTTTGGTGTTGAATTCACTGGTCGAACAGACAGTTTCCAAAGGCCAGTCATGATTCTGACTACAAACTTAGTTACATTGCAAGGTTCAAAGGATGATGCATTTGTTATTTGTTTGTCTCAACTTGCTTAATTTTGAGAAGCTTGACAACATGTTATAGAAAGGATCAAGAGCATTTGCAGACCCATGGACCTTAGTAATTGTATATATGTTAATGCTGCATTGAGATATTGGGGCTGTGAAATTCAAGCTAGAGCTCACATATATGGTACATTCTACCCAGCTTCCCCTTCCTATAGAATCTAGATCAATCAATATATCAAATGATGATACGCTTTTCCTATAGTGACTGCAAGTGTCTCTTTTCTGTCAATGGATTCTACAATAAACTAGGACATTACCTTGAAATATTTGAATGCAGATGCAATAAATATGCTTACAATGAACAATGACAGTGGGAGAAACATATCACCAATGATATTTGATCAAACCAATAATGAAAATATTGCTAAGTTGTGGGCAGAGGCAGATGTGTGGACAACCAGGGCCCAGTAAGATGAACTTAGTGAAGGTTGAAAAACATGTAATATGCAATGTCAGAGAGGTAATATCACAAGTTTACAATTGTAGACACGGTTGAAAAAGCAAGAGGTTCGTTTTTGCTATGTGTTTTGGTGACCAAAATGCAGTATAAAAAGAGGACGAATTCACTAGGATTAGATCCATGATTTTGCTGAGAATTTACCAACCAAGTTGCAACAAAAGGGAGCACATTTTTAGTTGGCAAGGAACCCATCAAATCGCTGTATTGAAGGGCCATGAAATATTGTTGACAGAGGCACAATTTCACTGGGGAAGCAGCAACCAAAACACAATAAGTTTTAGCACAAATTAGCCTTGGAAATTGGTATGATTTCGCTTCGTAAAAAGTTCATCGAATCTTTTGTTTGAGGGGCCATTAAATGGTAGCGGTTTGTGCAATGGTTTGCAGAGAAAACTGGAAGAGACAAGTAAAAATTAAGTTCGAAAATAGCCAAGAAAATGGCTAACCTAAGAGGATCATAAATGTGCCAGAAATATGAAATTTTGTTCAAGTCAATTTGGCGTATGGTTTATTTGGGTTTTAAGTCAACTAGGTGCATATTGTGAATTGGTGAAGCTCACCACCAGGGAACCACCCCCACGCAATTCCACTTTTGGTTTTTGTCATTCCACTTTTCAAATCTCAGCAGCAGACTGAGAGTGCTAACAAGCAAATATCCATGTGTTGAAAAAACCAAGCATGTCACTAAGAATCAAACACAAGTGTGTGCCAAGAAAGAGTAAGTGTGCCCAGGAAGAGAACTTATGAATATCAAATGCACAATGCATCCAATAAAGAGATGAACACATTTCCATATATATGTTTTAAAAAATATTTTAGTGTTGGAACTTGGCAGGTTCATGCTTCTTCGTGAGACTAATGTAAAATTATTGTTTCAACGTCGTTGGTGGCAAATTTATGCAACATATTTGATCATTTAAGTTTAACAGATTTGCCTTTTCTTTTCCTAGAAAGAAATTGCTCTTTATATGTGCTAGAGTTATTGGGATATTCTTTAGGAACTAGCAGGCATGCAAATTTATATTTTTAAATCCCTAATTCTCCTCTCATCATTTGCAAATTGTTCGACTGCGTCTATGCAAGAAGGCAACTTAGCTTTAGAACGTTTGTAAGACAGAAAATGCAAATTTTAGCAAATATGGAGCTAATAATAAACGCCATGTGGTGTCAAAACATTGTTTTCTTGGTTTCCTTTGAGAAATATCATTAGAGAGCCGAATATTCTTCAAATTGGTGAGGGACCTTCAGCCCAACGCATCAGTAGCTTCATGGGATTAAATGTTCCTCTTCCAATGATGGCAGATTTATTCAACATATTTGATTATTAAAGTTTAACAGATTTGCCTTGCCATCACATTCATCTCCTCCAAATTCAACTGAATTTCTTAATGTTGTCTCATTTTCTTCCTGTAATCCTTCGGGAAAGCTTCCTATTTCCACCACAATCTAAGTGAAGATGGAATGGTAGCATTAAGAATTTCTAAAATGAATTTTCCCTTATTTTCTTATCGCTTTGGAGAATAATTGGGGTTTATTAACATATTCCTAATTATTCACTGCATATGTCTGTACACAAAGAAAGTTTGTTTGGAAGGGCATCAGTCTGAATACAAAGAGACGTTTGCCCTTATTTATTAATTGTTTGGTTAGGTTGGATAAAGAACCATCTAGAAGATGGAAGTAGAATATTGAAGAAACTAGTTCTGTTTGTAGATTTTGAGAAATCCTCTAAAGACCCAAGATTCGGCATCGACTAGAGAGACAATTTATTTGATATGGTTTATAAACAAATATATGCTTCTTCTAGCATGGCAAGAGCAGGTGGAGGAGCCATGTTTTGGCAGCTGATGGCAGAAGGAATGTATAGAGATGGTATGATATTGTCTTGTCTCAAAGTCCTTCCACAACATCTAACACCAATATGATGCATGTTCACTCAGGAGGATGCACAAAGACTTTATTTGTACAAATTAGTCCCCATGAAAATGACATGAGAGAAACTCTGTGCTCACTGAAATTTTCCAATAGAGTTCAAGGATTAGAGCTTGGTCCTACTCGGAGGTAGCAAGATGTAAGTTTTCACTGTATATATTCTTTTGCTAGCATGGGAAGAGCAGGTGGAGGAGCCATGTTTTGGCAGCTGATGGCAGAAGGAATAAGCTCATATAGAGATGGTATGATATTGTCTTGTCTCATAATCTTTGCACAACATCTAACACCAATATGATGCATGTTCACTCAGGAGGATGCACAAAGACTTTATTTGTACAAATTAGTCCCCATGAAAATGACATAGGAGAAACTTTGTGCTCACTGAAATTTTTCAATAAAGTTCAAGGATTAGAGCTTGGTCCTACTCTAAAGTAGCAAGATGTAAGTTTTCGTTGTAGCATGGTCCTTGCCTTTTCTTGATATTTTTCTGCCTTTCAAAAATTGTCAGAAAAAGATTAATTAATGTTATATGCTATTGCCTTATGGCGTTTCCATTGCAACATTTGGTACAATTGCTAGTTTATTTATATAATACAAAAACATTTTTTATTTTCTAAATTCGGCATATAGTTCATCCCAAGTCCTAAGCCATGAACCTATAACCAATCAAAATTAGTTATCACAAACATAGCCTACGTTAGTTTCATACATGAAACCAAAATACAGAACCGCACTCATCTTTCCGTGTACCATGTCTGCCAACCAGGATAGTCGCCGAGCCCCATGAAATGCATCTCTTCAAAAGACAGTAAAATGCGTGGAATTTCAATAAAAATGGTAGAACTGTGGCTAAAGACAGTAAAATGCGTCGAAATTCAGTAAAATGGTAAAATTGTGGCTGCCGAATTAGAGCCCAGATCTCCACGGTCACAACGTGGAATTCTCACCACAAAACTACAGCCACTTACATATATCAAAACGCGTGAATGGATATTATTCATTGTAATATGACTCAATATTCATCGAGTCGAACGGATATTATTCATTGTAATATGACTCAATATTCATCGAGTCGATTTACAACAATTCGTACTCCTCCTCCAAGAAAGAGTTGTAGCCTGTCTAGCAGTTAGTTTAGCGCAGGGCTGTTAACCCCACGGTGGGCGTCTCTGTTTGGAAAAGGGACACTGTTATTTTCGCTGGAAACATTTGGGCTTGTAGCGCCGACATAATTTTGTACGTTTCTCATTTAACGACAAGAAAATATACAGAATTTCTAACATGGCATCCTCATCTACAAGCATTTCCCCTTAAAGAGTGAGAAAAATTACGAGCTTTTCAGACTCAGATATAAAAGTAGTAATATCCTACCACCATTTCAAACGTAAGACCCATTATGTACTCACCAACGAGAATCCTACCACAATTTCAAACGTAACACCCGTTATGTACACAGCAACGAGAATCCTACCACAATTGGTGAAGCCATAGTGACAAGTCGAATTTGATTTGACGTAAGAGCACCCTCCTACAAAGAAAGTTGAGGGGGAGAAATGGTATTTCATGATACAGCTGCAATTTACATTCTAAGATCATATGTAGTATAATTCAACATTGTTGAGATAGCTACACTAATGTGTATGTACGAGACATCAAATCACTTCAATATTGTACTCCTCCACGCTTTGATAGGGTCCAAAGAGTTAGATTCAATGCATTTTATTGTTGTATAGTGAATTCTACTCAAATGTATATGAAAAGAATATGGAAAGTAGTAAAACAAAATTAATTAGAAATGTTGATTTATTTTAAATTATATAAAGAATGAAAAGAGTTATTTGTTGATTTTTAAGATTTACTATATTTGATTTGGATTGGATTATTATATTATTTGTCATTCATCTCAATGTTCTTAGAGTGGAAAAAGTGGAGGAATCGGCTCACAAGACCATTTTTACCTATAGGACCTATTTTGGCAAATTGAGGTATGAAACCTTCTAAGATCATTTTGAGGCATCAAATGACATTTTCTCGGTGTCAAACCCTTTTGCTTTAGCAAGAAAAAAATTTCATATTCTACAGGCATAAATGTTTCCAACGATGCAAAAATCGTCTCAATCAGAGTCTGTATGCAAAAGTTATGTCACTTGGAAGTTCAGCTTTATGTTTTCACCACCATAATTTGAGAGGATGCCATGTCAACCCTATAACTCATGGAAAAGGATCTAGCCATGTGATCATGATGAAGAAGACTCTAAAAAGAGGCAATATTGTAACTCTAGTTAAGAGTTGAGACAATTAAACCCAACCAAGGCTATTTACATTCTTTTCAAGTGCATTTGTTCCATAGATTTTAAAAAAAAAAAGGCGAGAGAGATAGGGAGAGAGCATACTGAGATGATTTGTGCATTGTAGTAGTTCATGGGCCACGGGCCTTACTTCTTTGTACTCGCAACCATTTTCTATTCAAAGAAATAGAGCAAAGCAACCTCACGTTCTAGCTAGGTGTTCTCCCGAAACGGTTTCCCAGATTATATCTTATGTCAAATTGTGGTTTGTGAATTTTTATTTCGTTTTTCTCTCTAATCTGCATAATTTTAATTTGTATCATACACAATTAATATATAGATCCAGAAATATAAAGAGAAATAAAACCCTAATAGTGTAGATTTCATATTTTTAAATATATTGTTATCTTATATGTTGTGACAAATTGTCGAGTGGAATATCCACGAGAGTTTACAAATTAATACCCACTAGGAGATTGAAAAAGAGGAGGACACTCAACAAAATGGGTAACCATTAAGGGTACTTTCAAGACTATCGAATTAAGGTGGTATTAAAGGATTGATAAGCAACAAGTGTTGAAGTGATAAGTGAGGTGATTAATCATTTTAAGAGGCATTTAGGTACCCCAACCAAAAATCCCATGCTTTTATAAAGCACATAGGAACTAAAAAGTTGTGGGGCAAAGTATTACAATGATATAACTTCAAATCAAAGGAACTTCTTAGCTAATGCAGGTATAATATTCTAAAACTGGTACACAAATATTGGTTCATCTCAAACATTTAGCCTACACTCTAATCATAATTATGAGAGCACAAACCAAAGTCATACTAGGAAGCACTCAACAGAGCCATCAAGGTGGAGGATGAAATGGAAAAAAATACTTGAGATAAAGAGCATAACAAAGAAGATTGAACTTGAAAAGAGACCAATGAATTCAAGAAACATTAATTAAAACATGTTGAAGAGGGAAAGCAATCCAATGACAATACTAGGACCAAAAAAAAAAAACACAAATAACTTGAACAAATTTAACTTTTGTCACATATGTAATATGGATAAGTGTCGTTGGAACCAACATAATTTTTAATTCTAGAACCAAGGTTTGATTTTAAAACTACAAAGGCATTGGGTAAATCAATACTAAGATATGTAAGTAGATCATAACACCTTTTGAGTCCAAACCTAAGGAGACAACTTTTCAATGATAGTCATGGTTGGAGTGACTAAGGCATGATAGTTTTTTTCCTTGCAGTATATTCAAAAACATGACCCGTAATTGAATTTTTAGCATCTTGGGACAAGTCGTTGTTCCTTTTGTAGTCCCTGTTAGTGTCGGTCTTGAGCCCTCCATCGGTGATCAAAAGCTCTTTGCATTATGCATAGGTAGGTGTCTCATCACTGTCAGTTTTGCATCCCGTTAGGCATGCCATAAAACTGATGGAGGAGCTGGTCCTTGTTCCCTTCTTGGCTTTGTTGGATCAGGTCATATCAGTTAATGAGCTTGTGTCACATTTGTTTTGCTTTGTCTTGAAATCCAAAGTCTTAGGTCTAGGGTTTCGGTCAAAAGTCTTTGCAATGTCATGAGTCAAAAGTCCATGAGTCCCCGGCAAGCCAGAAGGAGGTATGTAAATGTGTTTCATTGATATTTTCATCAGGTACAGCTCATTTATACCTTGGATTTAAAAACCCTATTTTTAAACCCAAGGTCATGTCAATTTTGCAAAAAATAAGGAAATTTCAAAAATTCTTCAAAACGCCGGCAATAACCCTGGTCTTCTCGCCAGAGTCCATCAGATGGTCTACCTTTAAAAAGAATGGAGTTAAAGCACTCAAAGAGCCAAAATCAGGACAAAGAAAACTCAAATAAGTATTAAAAGTGAATGCCAAAACAAACCATTAGAAAGTGGGATTGGTAAGTAAATATTTTCAAATTGAGTCTATAAAGAGTCAAATTCCCTCTAAACACCCTCATTGTGCATCTAAGAGTTTGCAAAGAAGAGTGAGAGGGCGAAGAAGGCGAAAGGAGGCGAATTGCAAAGAATTTGGGTCATTTTCAGGTGCACGACCTGTCAGGGACTATGCGCGACCTGTTGGGCAATGCGCGACCAGTCAGCAGCCCCTCCGCAGTGTTAATTCCTAACGGGCATGACCTGTCAAGCTGTGCGTGACCAGTCAGAGTGATGTGCGCGACCTGTCAAGGAAATTTACCTGTTTTGACCAGTTCGGCCAGCAAAACACTGTTTTCACCTTGGTTGACTTTTGAGGCATGTAAATGATGGATTTTTGTGTAATTTTCATGGCACTTAGATACTTTTAC
>APFE031003350.1:236530-256458 GCA_000404065.3 Pinus taeda | reverse complement strand
CGTAGGGCTAGCTACGAGGCTGAATGGTTTGATGTAGCCTTGAGATTTGTCTATCTCAGCCTAGGTGAAATTTCAAGTGCTAACGGTCCCAACACATATGATAGAAGAGATTGTGCTAGATTTAGGGCATTGACAAAATATTCAAGTAGACAAAATCAAAGAGCATCACAAGGAAGTTTTTATCACAACTCAATCCAAATCCGAAAAGCATGGATTGCCTGTCCAATGAAGAACCAATATTAGATGACAAAGCATTTCCTAAGTCTAACGAAGAACTATGTTAAACAAGGAAGACCAATATTTCATGAAGCAAAAGAGAACATTGGAGAAAACTCTCAAAGGCATTCAAGCACACAACCAATTTATAAAGGATAGAGCTCAAACACCATAGCTTGATAGAAATAACATAGAAGCATTAGAAGACAAGATATAAGAGCTAACAATCAATTATAAGTGTGATTTATGAGTTCCTTAATTGTTTACTCATCATTGAGTGCGCTCAGATCTAGGTTTCATTGCTTTAAAAGTATGCGAGATCAACACTTTTTTTGTGAAAGGGCCTCTAGGTCCTAATGACTATTATGGAGACACTGATATGTGAAGTGGTCATCAACCTGATACTTTAGATCAACATTATTTCATCCATATATTGGTATGAACCACTTGGTCAACCACCTTATCTCATAGTATAGTGATAATCCAACAACCACCCACCCATGTGAACCTATTGAAAGGATGATTATGATTAAGACTAAATGTCATGGGATTAAGACACATGCCAACTATGAGGTTTTGAGAGGGCTTTCAAGAGAAACATGCCATATGTTCTTCTCTAAATCATGTATATACTTAATGAGGATCATATTTTGGTATAAGAAGTTGGAACTAATATTTATATGAGACTAAAAGAAGGTGACTATTCCATTTGATAAAAGTAGGTGATTAATTGAAGAAAAATAGAATCCAACTAATAGGGACAAGTTTTGAGTGCCAAATTTTGATATGGAGCATCTATATACAACTATCTATAAAGTAAGGGAGCAAGGGCTTCATGACTAAGACATTTTACACATGGAAGTTTCATCAAGGGAATATATTGACAAAATCCTATAGGAATGAGCACATGGAAGTCATGAAATCTATTTTAGGTATGTCCAAAACCTAATTCAAGTAGAAGTACATAGTATAACCTTAATAACAAAAAATTGGGAAGTGCAATACTCCTTAAAACATATAGACGAGTTTGAGTAAATAATGAAGTTTTTAATTAATGAAGAGAAGGTGAAACACCATAGAAAGGATGACAACTTAATAATGTTAGATAAGTGCCCATTTCATTCCAAAACTCAAACTTCCATGGGAGAAGTTAATGCATGTATTATAGAGTGTTAAAACTTTGATATCTACAATGTTTGACATAGATCAAACATGAGTAGGTCAAGTGGTTTAGAACTCCCGAAGAGATACCAATGCATAATCTACCAAATTTTATCAATGGCTTTGCCTATACGTGGTATTTCTATAAGGAAAACCATAAGTAAACCAAATATCACATAACGTGGAAGAAATTTGACTTGAATGAAAGTCCAACAAATGGAAATTCCACTTCGAGGAAATTTTTGAAGAAGATGCAATATTTCATCTAAGAAGATACTTTTGACACAACTTATGTGACATTGATATTCATGGTCTTGTCTCCCAATAATGAGGTTCTTGATAAATATAACAAGAATAAACTTGTGGACATGATGATTCAGGATAAAATTGCATATACATCACACAAGGATTGAGTCTCGTGAAGAACAATATCTTTAAGGAAGGCAAAGAACACAAATACTCGGAGATAGTTTATTGTTGGGATGAAAGAACAATGGTCAACGTTATTTACCTATTTAGGGTATTTTTCAATGTCTTTGCTTATATATCATGATTTAGTTAGATTTTTTGTTGGCACAACTTCCATGGAATTAGAAAACATACAATGCAACGATTGCAGTCGTCATGTGGGTAAATAGGCTTGATCAACTAACAAGAGTAAGAGGGGCAGAGGAGTTGCTTGATTGACCCTGTTGATGTTGTTGGTAAGGGGCTAGTGGATATAAGCCATGTTGCCCCAAGCTAAGAGTAATGAGTGATAATACAAGCTATTATTTAGTTTAGTTAGTTTGATTCATTGGGGTAGATGCGAAAGTTCAAAATTTTTATTGTTCATTACTTGTCGACATAATCCCTGCCCCGCTAAATTACGTTGTAAGGTGAGCATGAGATGACCTACCTTACGGTTGGGGCTATTGTTAGTTTTTTTTTCACAAAACCCTTTTCCGCTCCAGTTTCAAATAGTTTTTCAGCAGATTATTTTGGAGTTACAAACCCTCGTGACTCGAAGGGTTGTTGTGTGGGGGTTCCTATGTCAAATTTTTCCAAAAATATGATTGTTTTAATGCAGTATTTTGGAGAGGATGCACAAGGTCTGAGTAATAGGGTTAACTTGGAGATTGCTAACAGCTGGAGGGATAAGCCATTTTTCTCAATAGACCCAACATTGGCGGCTTCTAATTTGGAACGTTTTGGGAAACATTCATCAAAAATTCCTAGATCAAACTTTTTGGGGGAGGTGACAAGGATTAGAAGGAAAGTAAAAGCCTTGTGGGCTCATTCAGAGAAGTTGGTGTTGAATTTGGGGAACAATGTTAATATAAGTCGAGTTTATTGTCTTTCCAGGTGGGTGTTTGTTGGAAAGTTTAACTATGCCTCCTTTAGCAAGGAGCAAATACAAAGTTGTTGACTTAGCCATGGAAACCCCTCATCAATTATTCTCTAGAGGCGATTTTTCTTATGAACAATTGGTTAAACTAAAAAAGACCTAGAGAGATTCCTTAAGAAACCATGTGTGGTTAGTCGTGATAACTTATGGCTTCAGAGATGGTATATTGATTTTAATCCCTCTTTAGAGAAACCAAAAACACAAATCATATGGGTTAAAATGTCAGGTTTTCCATTAGAGCTATGGTCAAGACATTTAGTAGAAAATGTGGCTAACACTATTGGAAAAATAATTTTTCATGATGATTTTTCTTTGGTGGCATTTGAAAAAAATATTTTGCGGGTTCTTATGGAAACAAATATTTCTTCTAGTTTGTTGGTGGAGATTGAGCTTATTTGACGGAAGAAAAATTTATGTCAATCTTTGCACTCCTAGAAAATCTCGTTTAGTTGTTTAATATGCCATCAAATGGACCATTTAAAAGGTAGCTTCCCAAAAAATTCTTTTAAAAGTCACACGGTGTATGTTGGGTCTCGGTTTTTTGAATTTGCACACCTTTTTATCCCTTTGATCACCTAAGTTTTTACTTAGTTTTTACCGGTATTATCACTATTTTGTATATTATTATGTTAATTATATTAAATTGAAGCATGATAAGATAATTGTTTATTATTTAACATATTCACTTTGTTTCAATAAGATTTACATCAAAATTGTTATTACTGATGCTCTTTGTGTTATTTTAATTGTTCTTATGTGCTCATGAAGGTGTGTGAAAAACTAGTTAAAGACTTCGCCAAACTGCTTCTATATGCATACATCAATGATTGATTATTAAGTGCACCAAATTTCCAACTCGACCCTCAACTGGTAGTACAGTTCTTACACCCATTTATAGTTCGACATATTAATGTACTTTCAGGAGAAAATCAAGAACTTGTTTTTTTTCCATAGCAATGTTTTCATGTTCCCAGGTGAGGCAAAACATGTCCAGGTCGTATGAATGGATTATTCTAAAATAATTAATGTTTTAGCCCATATTTGTAGCAACTTTCAAATAGCCAACTTCCTCCCCGATTTGCGTGCAAATTATGGCAAATATAAAAATTTTGGGACATGGGTTTTGTTCCCAATATGGAAAATTAAGTGAAATCTAGGCCATTTTCAAAAATGTGTCATGTTATGGGAGATACGAAAGGTTCTTTGAGGAATATTTGTTAAAAAAAATGCACAATTTTTGAGATTTCTAAACTATTCCTAAATTTGAAGAAAATGAGAAAAATCAACAATTTATGACCATGTCTATAATATCTTCAATTAGTTTGCATTTGTGCCTGGCCTCCTTCTAATGGAAAATTGTTATGATCTTTTCCCATTTTATTCGCACTTGATTTGGCTATGTAATTGTAAAATTTATAAAAGCCAAGTCGTGGCCTTATGCTAACAGTGATAATATTTGGGCAATGTTTTTGGTTTAAATTATGAAGCAACTCCCTTCTGGGCGCTAGACTTTATGTTCATGCTCTGCAATGTAAAAAACAAGGATTCTTCCAAGTTTTATGCTCCATTGTTTATGCATTTGAGCGCGCTTTGTGAGTTAATCTTTTACAGGAGGCACAAGCTGGTTCGTAAGGACCCCAACCCAGCTTGTTTCCCTCCTTTGTGCTTATTTGGTAGTTTAGATTATAGATATGCTTACTTTGTTTGAAGATTTAACGTTGGATGTGTTAATTTGTGTTATTGCTTCCAGATCTAAAAAATTATTGTGTCAACAGAAATAGAGATTGTGTATGTCATTCCTCTCTCATAATTATTTATGCTTGTTTCACCTCTATTTATTGTTGAAAGATGTAACTAGTGTCAATCTTCATAACTGTATTTGTCAAAAGAAAAAATTATTGTCAAAGAAAATTATTTTTGAAGCATGGGTTTCATGCTCTTTTATTTATTTTCTAGGTCATAGTCTCCACTAAAGGCTTCTAGATTTTGTTATGAGTCAAAAGAGTATTTGTCACATTTATTAGACCCTTCTTGGGCATTTGTATCATGTAAAGAAAAAAATAATTGAGTCAAAAGTATCATTTTTTACCTCCTCACCAAGTTTCCCTTGTCTTGATGAAGTCAGCCTGGATTAGGGCTATTTGGCACAGCAGAGACAGTATAAATAGAGGCAGCTCAAATCATTTGGAAGCACGCACTCACAAGTTTGATCTACAAGAAAAAGAGGATGAGAAAGAGAGTGAATTGCAGAAGAAGAAGACATAATTGAAGGAAGAAACAAAATCAAAGTTTTGGGCATCTATCTATCACACGTGCGAAGTCTTCTAGGGTTTATGGACGAGCAGTTGGGGATTGAAATTTTGAAGTAGCTGCAGGTTCAAAATTCTATAACTGGGAGGCCGAAATTATGGATTGAAGTTGCATCTAGAGAGCTGACACTTGGAGACTTTGGCAGAATGCATCTACTTGAAGGAGAGGATGACTTTCTGATTGGAGGAGATCTTTGTCTAGGTATAAAGGGTCTTGGATTGCCTCATCTTGATTTGAATCTGCTAGTTGAAGAGTTATATTGGGTTTTCCCTTAGATAGGAGTTTTTCCCTTGTTGATTGCCTATATCTTATGTTCCTTGTTCTTGTGATCTTCATACATATTAATTTAGTAATTTTTTGATGAAAAATAACATAATAAAGAAAAATAAGAAAAAAACCAACATAAATCAAAAGTAATTATCAAAAAAAATCAAACCCTAATTCCTACGTGCATTGATTTCTCAACATTTACGAGTCAAGAAATATGGCACAATGGATCAATGCAATATTGTTAGTCAATATGTGAATGATATAGGAGTTATTGTTATTGAGTTATCTTTGTTTGTGAAGTTGTTGTAATACAACATATGAGATAGACTTTGATCTAATTCTTGTCTATACAACGAAACAAGCATTGGTGACATATGCGTTGGAATACTTTGAACATGAAATATGTACCCTGTAAGTTCATTCATGTCGTGGTTCTTTTGGGATTCATGTTAACCCAACTTATTTTCAAACTTTTGGATATTTATTGATTTCATCAAGAACGTATTAAAACGGGGTTTGGATGAATTACGATATAACGTGCATTAAAAATACTTTGGAACCTCTGTAACATTTGGATTTATTAAAACATAGTGTGCATGGTTTATGAAATACAAGAATGCATGCCAATGGTAATTTGTATTGGGTTGCCCTAAAAACTGTGAAACACACCAAGTTTCACAAAACTTCAAACCTAGGATTGCTTTAAATAGTTGCAAATAAAATAATGGTTTAAGCCAAAAGGGTTACAGAGACTATATTACTATTTGGTTTATGACATCTAAAATTTTATAACATCGATGATCTAAGTCTTTGGATGAGAATTGGTTTCATGATGATTGGAGTTTGAACTAAGAGAAATGGATCATTCAACATAAGCTTTTATGTAAACAAAATAACGATTTATGCTTTCGGGGTAATGATGTGTGGCAACTAATTATTTCTAGAATTCATTGAATGATGTGTTTGCAATAATTAGGGTTTAATTTTTAATGAATTCCTATGATTACATGATTTATTAGTGTTTGCAGGAACTCGAAGGTGTGAGGAGGATATATTACACTTTTGTTTTGTAGGTCACTAAATTCTTTTTCTGGCATTGCACCTCAAAGTCCATAAACCTTGGATTGACAATTGAATGTTGGTCCATTAATCCACCATATACTACACCCAACAATGTATAATTTCTAAGGTTTTGATGGTCAACAGAGTCACAAATCTCCCAGAGTTTGGGAAAAAAAGCCTAGGGTTGTTGGGTTGACATCTTACGGTTATGCTTTGAACTATTTTGCAAAAGATTTTGTTATAAATGTGTAGTTTTATTCTATCGAGTGCCAAGGTCAAGTTGAAAATATATGTGGGAAAAGTTGTGTCACAATGCCATACAATTCGAAAGAAGGTTTGAATTTTAGTTCTATTAAGGATGGGGGGGAACCTAATAAGGTTTATTTTTCTCATAATCCTTCTCGCCTAGTTAATTTGGAGGACTATGTGAGTTTAAGGTTGGAGAGTTTGAAGAACCCTATTAATCTTTTGGTAGCGATTAATTCTGAAGCTAGGTTTTATGTTGTGGATCTAAAAGAGGTATTGTTTCTCAAGAACAAATATATCACTATTATGATCTCAAGGACAAAATTTTTTGAAGAGGTTGCCCTTTCTGCATTTGAAATTTCTATGTTAGAACCAGTTGAGGATTCAAAAGTGCCTTTAGTCTCGGAAGTTTAGGATTTTTATGTTGGAACTACTCAAGTATTTTTATGTGTATTTAATCTCCGAAGTGATTCTTACTACTATGGTGGATCTGAGTTCATGGCTAACTCTTTCTCATGTGTTGGAGGATTCTAATTCAAAGGCCCGAGATGGATCATTAACCTTCCAAAATCTGGTTTTGGTACAACTTTATTTGAAGATCTTTTGGATAAGTTAAATGATTTATCAAACCCTTTGATTCAATCTCTTAATATAGAAGAGATTTTATTATTGCATGAAATTGAACAGAATTCTCTTTTAAATTCCGTAACAAATAAGAATTCACAAAATTTAGTTCTAGAGTCTTTTAAAGAGAGTTAAGAAGATATTTATTTAAGCCTAAAGAATTTTCCTCCTTTATCAAATACACATGTAAATTTGGGGATTGGTAATAAATCTATGGTTTTTTATTGTTTTATAAATCCTTCATTAAGGAAGTTAAGGTCCCCCCTAACTACCCATTTTACTTTTGGTTTCACAAAAGGCTTATAGTCTTTGTCTACAATTTCACTTGTAACTAAATCTAATAAACCCCCTACCTATTATTTACGGTCCAAACATCTAGATCCTAAACCATTTCTAGGTTTTTCCCTTAATAATCTCTAGGATTCTCCCTTAGGGATATAGTTGTTGAACTCATTTTCGCCTATGATCTAGTCCCTTGTTCCATCTTATAAATAAATTCTAAATTTAACTCCTCTAAAAGTGTATATTGCATCAAGTTTTAAGGAATTGGAAAAATCAAATCATGTTAATCATGCTCCAAACATCACAGTTAGGGAGAAGAAACAAAATAAGGAAGATTTAGCTCAAGAAGGAGCTACATAGGGTGGTATATTCATGGATTTTTTTATATTTTTAGTGAACCTAGGGCACTTAGAGTAGAGAAGACATCTCAAGAAGGTCATCCATGATTTTTGTGTATTTAAATGTAAGTAGGGGGGACTTCCCAGCCAAACAACTTCAAGAGATTAGTGCTCCAGGAAACCATCACGACTGAAGAAAGAGCTCGAGAAGTTTTCATTAAAATATACATGGATGGAATGTTTGTTCTACAGATGCTTTGGGAATTTCTAGGGTCCAATTGGATATGTGGGACTTTCCCTTTCAAACATCATCCACATGAATAGTTTAATCTTCAGAGGGAAGCACAGTTTCCAAATAATGTTCCCCCACCAAAGAAGATTTTCAATTGCATAAAGTTATGATAGGTATCCATATTTCTAATCATACCTCCCGTGAGGACTTTTTATCCATATAGGCTACTCTTCACTATCAAAGATGGTAACATTAACGAATTTTAAAGCTTTGATATAATTTTCCTAAGCAGTTGCAGCCTCTACTTCAAGTTGGAGGTCCATGGATGACATCCAAGATCATTGACTCAAAGATGGGGGATGGAGAAATATATGGGATAGAGAGAATTTCCTTTAATTAGCTAGGAGATGTATCAGAGGGTCGGGAATTTAATACCAATGTAGACTGCCAATCTAGGGATCCCTTTCCAATAGAACAGTTTTTCCATTCCCCACCTTCCAACAATGGTGGTTGCCAAGAGTAGTGAAACCCTTTAGGATATCCTTCCAAACAATAGAGGCATTCTAGTGAGGTTTTTTAGGACAACATATCCAATCTAGAGTGGATTAAAGCTTTATGTATTTTTGGACTATGACATGAGTCCGTAGCCCAATCCCTTGTGCCACAGCTTTTGTTGCCAACACTTGTGTAAATTTTGGGAGGAAGGATTTTAGAAGAGCAATAGTTTTCCAAGCAGTGAGAACGAATGCTCGTTTTTCCTCCTTTTTAAACTAGAGAAAATGGATAGAGAGTTATTGTATCTTGTTTTAATCCCCACGGAATCTAGGCTAAAGAAGCCCAATAGATCAAGATGGCTTCAATTACAGACTTGCACAAGACAAGGTGCTCCACTCTAGAGAGCCATATGTTACTCCAAAGTTTAATTCTTTTTTCATTTTTTTGTAACAACAATGTCTAGTCATGTTTGTGATCATTGTAAGGTTTGAGAATAAAACCAAAATATTTGAACCCTTAACCAATATTTTTTAGAGGAGTTGTTAGAATGTCTTTATGGAGATGATTTCATTCTCTAGTATAGCCCAGTTATAAATGGAAGACTTTTGGTTATTTATTTTCATCCCCGTTGCATGGTTGAATAGATCCAGGACGGAATTTAGATGTCTGATGTGTGGAATTCCTCCATTTGAGAAGATAAGGATATCATCAACGAAGAGAAAATGTGAATGAAAGCAGTTTTGAGAGATAAGAACACCTTTGAAGATGTCATTTCGTTTATATAATATTAATATAATTATTAAATTTGTTATTAACTTAATAAATTATATAATATTAATATAAGTATATAAATTTGTTATTAACTAAAATTGATATTGCAGTTTTTAAAAAATTACTACTCTTCATTATAACATATATAAAACTTTATCATATTTCAAGAAATAATTATATAAAAAATAATTAAAACAATTATCATTTAATTTAAATATAAATTCATGACTATTTTTTTAAATAATCATAAATAAACATTTAGAATTATCTCTATTAAATTTAAGTATATAATTATAAATAAATTTAAAAATCACATAAATATAGCAATACAAACTAATGACTATGCAGAGAATAAGAGTAAAATCACATAAAATAGCAATCAACACAAACTAATGATTATGCAGAAAATACCTTATCACATGATTTCACCATATTTACAAAATTAATTATATAAAAATAATTTAAAATAGGTCATTTAATTTAAAGATAATTTGTTATTACTTTTATGTAAATCACAAATAAACATATAAAATTATAATAATTATTTATATATATATATATATATATATATATATATAATAATATTTAAATCACATAAACAAATAAAATTAATAAACATATAAATATTATATATATATATATATATATTATATATAAATTTAAATTCACATAAATATAACAATCATAAAATAATGATCTAGATTAGTAATTCAAATCATATTGAACTTTATCTGGGTTCCTCAGAGAAAGAAATTAATAGGGTAAGACTATTTCACATAGAATCGATTAAATGAATCAATAAACTCTCTCGAAAACCATTGGGGCATGTGTAAATTAGGTGTTCTACCTTATTGAGCTATAGTTCTTATTTCCTTGCGAGTCTTGGTGATCACTACTATACTAATGAGATGGATCAAAAAACCTTATTACATGGTTGTTTAAAGAAATAATTACATCAATGTAAGAGAAGAATATTCACTTTATGTTGATATAAATTTTTTATATTTTCGAAATTTTAAATTCAAAATCTTTATAGAAAATATTAAAATGGTTTTTTATTAAAAAATTAACTATGAGTCGGTTTTCTATTAAAATGAAAATTTAAAAGTAAATAAGAGTGGTTAGAGTTGATACTAATTAGTTTAAAGTACTTCTTATCTTTTAAAATTTCATAATCTTGCAAAGAATTATGAAATTTATTGTTATATGAGGTTCATCGATTACAATAAGGTATATGAAATGCCCTTATCTTTGTGGGTGGCAAACTTGTTAGAATAATTTAATAGATTTAGAAAAGATATAAGTCCTTCCAAAAGATTAAGAGTTTTATGAGTTTGGCATTCACATATATTATATAGCACACAAGGCCTCCAAACAAACAATCGAATATCTATCTCACTTCCCAATTTTTTAATTTTTCAATGGAATGTTCAAACCAAAATGTTGCATCGGTGTACTATTCAAAGTAATCGATTGACAAAAAAGAAATTACAAAGACACACTATCACCTTCATAACTACAGAAATACCCTTTCACACTCAACTTTAATGGGGAGTGTAAAAATGAGTGGAATTTGTTATTGAAACATTAGATAAAATAAAACATTCACTATCTAATCCAAAATTGCACGTAAAATGTGTGGCTCCTAGGATTCAATCCCAAGTCTTTACAGCAACATGGATTTCTCAACTACTGTTAATTATCAATAATTTTATGGAAATTTACCGCTAAAGGATTGGTGGAATTTTATGAACTCTATCATTTTCACAAGACCTCATGTGATAAAGAATACTCTACATAATAGAACCATAGACTGTCTAGATCAGTTGATAGATCACAAGGCTTTTCACCTTGTGTTCATGGGTTCGAGCCTCACGGTGAGCGTCTACGTATGATTCGTTGAATTGAAACAAAAAAATTTGCATGATTTTCTATTTAGCAACAATAAGATTTCATTATGAAAGGGAGTTTCTAAAGGATTTCCCCCACTTTTAGGATGGGAAAAACTTTGTGATTTTCAAACATAAAACTCTTAATATACCCGTAAAATTACGAGATTTTCATATATAAGACGCATAATATATCCAAAGAGAATCCTCAAAATTGCTTAACCGAGAATAATAAGTCAAACTTGATTAAATTGCTTAACCGAGAGTAATAAGTCAAACTTGATTAAATTGCTTAACCAAGAGTAATAAGTCAAATGTGATTAAATTGCTTAATCGAGACTAATAAATCGAACTTGATTAGGAGGTAAAGGCTCCCTCCCACAAATAAAGTTGAACTGAAAAACAAGAGTTCAAGATAAATATTTTAAGATATAAGACGCATAATATATCCAACAAAAATCCTCAAAATTTATTAACCGAGAGTAATAAGTCGAACTTGATTAAGAAGTAAAGGCACCCTCCCACAAAGAAAGTTGAACTGAAAAAGAGGAGTTCAAGATAAATATGTGATGTACTTTTAAGATCATGTGGATTAAAACTTACAACAATTCACCCCACCAAGTTTTGGAAGAGTCCAACCAGTTATACTTAATGAGTTTGATCCTAATATATCCAACGAGAATCATCAAAATTGCTTAACTGAGAGTAATAAGTCGAACTTGATTAAATTGCTTAACCAAGAGTAATAAGCCAAACTTGATTAAGAGGTAAAGGCTCCCCCCACAAAGTAAAAAAAAAAAAAGAGTTCAAGATAAATATGTGATGTAATTTTAAGATCATGTGAATTAAAACTTACAACAATTCAAAAAAAAAGATAAATGTGTGATGTAATTTTAAGATCATGTGGATTAGAACTTACAACAATTCAAAAAAAAAAGGCGTCCAAGATAAATATGTGATGTAATTTTAAGATCATGTGGATTAAAACTTACAATAATTCAAAGGTTTTGAGAGATACATGCAAGATACATTACATGTGTAAATATGAAAAACCTGATATTGTACCCCACCAACTTTTGGAAGAGTCCAACGAGTCGGACTTGATGAGTTTGATCCTCGTATTGTTAGAGTATTGTAATTTGATGTACATGGAAAAAAGAAGAAAAATAAAACTCAAGAGGATTGTTAGATTTTAAAAGTCACAATGGAATTGTTACATTTTAAAAGGCACAAGGAATGTGAAAAATTATTTGTTCATTGTTAAAATTTACTACACCTATTAAGAGGTTGAAAAATATAGACAATTAACAAAATGGGTAACATTTAAAGCTACTTTGAGGGCATACATTGAGGTAGCATTGAAGGTTTCATAAGCAACCATAAATTAAAGTGTTAGGTGAGGTGACTAAACAATTTAAGAAGGCATTTAGGTACCCCAACAAAAGGACTTATATTTTTTCAAAGCTTAGAGGAACTCAAAAGGTTTGAGACAAATTAGTGCAACAATATGACTTCAAACTTAAGGATAAAGATCTTCTTTATCCAATGCAAGTACAATATTCTAAAACTAGTATGTGTGTGCTAGTTCATCTCAAGCTTTTAACCTTCCCTCTTATCACAATTATGAGAGTACAAACCAAAGTCATGCCTGGAAGCGCTCAACATAGCCATCGAGATGGAGGATGAAATGGAGCCAAATACTTAAGATAAGGAGTATAACACAAAATATTTTCCGAGTTAAAATATCAATGAATTCAAGAAAAATTAGTTGAAACATGCCAAAAGGGAAACCAACCATATGATAATACTAGGACCAAAAGAGAGAAAATAATCCAAAAAGGTTGAACAAATTCAACTTTTGTCAATATGTAATATGGATAAGTTCTTTTGAAACTAATGTAAGTTTTAATTGTAGAACAAAAGTTGATTTTCAAATATGGATAAGTTCTTTTGAAACTAATGTAAGTTTTAATTGTAGAACAAAAGTTGATTTTCAAATTGGAAAAGGCAATGGGGAAGCCAACAATAGGATCTATTTAAAAAATACTATATATATATATCTATTTAAGCTCAAATATCAATGAATTCAAGAAAAATTAGTTGAACCATGCCAAAAGGGAAACCAACCAGATGATAATACTAGGACCAAAAGAGAGAAAATAATCCAAATAGGTTGAACAAATTCAACTTTTGTCAATATGTAATATGGATAAGTTCTTTTGAAACTAATGTAAATTTTAATTGTAGAACAAAAGTTGATTTTCAAATTGGAAAGGGGAATGGGGAAGCCAATAATAGGATCTATTTTCGTTGAATTGAAACAAAAAACTTTGCATGATTTTCTATTTAGCAACAATAAGATTTCATTATGAAAGGGAGTTTCTAAAGGATTTCCCCCACTATTAGGATGGGAAAAACTTTGTGATTTTCAAACATAAGACTCTTAATATACCCATAAAATTATGAGATTTTCAGATATAAGACGCATAATATATCCAACGAGAATCCTCAAAATTGCTTAACCGAGAATAATAAGTCAAACTTGATTAAATTGTTTAACCAAGAGTAATAAGTCAAACTTGATTAAATTGTTTAACCAAGAGTAATAAGTCAAACTTGATTAAATTGCTTAATCGAGACTAATAAGTCGAACTTGATTAGGAGGTAAAGGCTCCCTCCCACAAATAAAGTTGAACTGAAAAAGAGGAGTTCAAGATAAATATTTTCATATATAAGACGCATAATATATCCAATGAGAATCCTCAAAATATCTTAACCGAGAGTAATAAGTCGAACTTGATTAAGAGGTAAATGCACCCTTCCACAAAGAAAGTTGAACTGAAAAAGAGGAGTTCGAGATAAATATGTGATGTACTTTTAAGATCATGTGGATTAAAACTTACAACAATTCACCCCACCAAGTTTTGGAAGAGTTCAACGAGTTAGACTTAATGAGTTTGATCCTAATATATCCAATGAGAATTATCAAAATTGCTTAACCGAGAGTAACAAGTCGAACTTGATTAAATTGCTTAACCGAGAGAAATAAGTCAAACTTGATTAAGAGGTAAAAGCTCCCTCCCACAAAAAAAAATTGAAAAAAAAAAAATAAATAAAAATAATAAATAAATAAATAATATAATAACACAACAACTATTATTATTATTATTATTAAAATAAAAAATAAAAAAAATGGAAAATAAATAAAATAAATATAAATAATATAATAAAAATAAAATAAATCAAATCAAACTAAAAACTAATAATAATAATAATAAATAATAATAAATAAATAATAATAAAAATAAAATATAAATATAATAAATAAATAATAATAAAATAAATAAATAGAAATAAAATAAAATAAAAAATATAAAATAATAAATAAATAATAAAATAAAAATAATATAAATATAAAAAATATAATATTATATAAAATAAAAATTATATATATAATATATATATATATATTATATATATATATATATATAAATAAAAATAATAATAATATAATATAAATAAGGACAAAAATAAACAAAAATAAATAATAAAATAAATATAAAAATAAATTAATTAATTAATTAAAATTAAATAAATAATAAATTTAAAAAAAAATAATAAATATAAATTAAAGTAAACAAAAAAAGTAAAATGAAATAAAATTAAAAAAATTATTAATAAAAAAAAAAAAAAAAAAAAAATAAATTAAATTAAATAAATAAAATATAAATTAATTAAATAAAATTAATTAATTAATTGTTGAGTTGAGGCTTCTGTGATCCATATTAACTTTATGAGAGATTTTTCCGCGTATATCACAAGAAATTTCATTTGTCAACGCGTTTCGAACCAACTAGTGTGGTTCATCGTCAGGACAAGCTTAATCAGCAGATCAGACATTGCATGTTAAATAAATAGAGCAGAAACTCCAACGGCTATAAAAACAGCTATATTGACAACGGCTAGATTTGACTGGTTAGTTAGGACCGGATTAGGGTGATAACCCTAACTTAATTAAAAAATGAACCTTGGTTAGTTAAATTCTTATTAGAACAAAAGTAAATGGACCATTTTTAACTACCTATAATTATAAATGTATATTAAAAAATAAATTAATAAATCAAAGCTTATATGATATTAATAGTTAGTTAGTTAGTTAATAATTTTTATAACTAACTAACTATTAATATATATTAGCTTTGGTTATAATTTATTTTTTAATATACATTTATAATTATAGGTGGTTAAAAATTGTCCATTTACTTTTGTTCTAATAAGAATTTAACTAACCAAGGTTCCTTTTTTAATTAAGTTAGGGTTATCACCCTAATCCGGTCTTAACTAACCAGTCAAATCTAGCCGTTGTCAATATAGTCGTTGGAGTTTCTGCTCTATTTATTTAACATGCAATGCCTGATCTGCTCATTCAGCTTGTCCTGACGATGAACCACACTAGTTGGTTCTGACGATGAACCACACTAGTTGGTTCGAAACGCGTCGACAAATGAAATTTCTTGTGATGTAAGCTGAAAATTCTCTCATATAATTAATTAATAAATAAAAAATGAAAATTAAAAAAAAAAACAGACAAAAAAAAAAAATTACATGTGTAAATATGAAAAACCAAATCACTGAGTAATATTGTACCCCACCAACTTTTGGAAGAGTCCAACGAGTCGGACTTGATGAGTTTAATCCTCGTATTGTTAGAGTATTGTAATTTGATGTACATGGAAAAAAGAAGAAAAATAAAACTCAAGAGAATTGTTAGATTTTAAAAGTCACAATGGAATTGTTACATTTTAAAAGGCACAAGGAATGTGAAAAATTATTAGTTCCTTGTTAAAATTTACTACACCTACTGAGAGGTTGAAAAATATAGACAATTAACAAAATGGGTAACATTTAAAGCTACTTTGAAGGCATACATTGAGGTAGCACTGAAGGTTTCATAAGCAACCATAAATTAAAGTGTTAGGTGAGGTGACTAAACAATTTAAGGAGGCATTTAGGCACCCCAACAAAAGGACTTATATTTTTTCAAAGCTTAGAGGAACTCAAAAGTTTTGAGACAAATTAGTGCAACAATATGACTTCAAACTTAAGGATCAAGATCTTCTTTATCCAATGCAAATACAATATTCTAAAACTAGTATGTGTGTGCTACTTCATCTCAAGATTTTAGCCTTCCCTCTTATCACAATTATGAGAGTACAAACCAAAGTCATGCCAGGAAGCGCTCAACATAGCCATCGAGATGGAGGATAAAATGGAGCCAAATACTTAAGATAAAGAGTATAACACAAAATATTTTCCTAGCTAAAATATCAATTAATTCAAGAAAAATTAGCTGAAACATGCCAAGAGGGAAACCAACCATATGATAATACTAGGACCAAAAGAAAGAAAATAATCCAAATAGGTTGAACAAATTCAACTTTTGTCAATATGTAATATGGATAAGTTCTTTTGAAACTAGTGTAAATTGTAATTGTAGAACAAAAGTTGATTTTCAAATTGGATAGGGCAATGGGGAAGCCAATAATAGGATCTACAAACTAGACGATAACACCTTCTAAGTCCAAACGCAAGGAGACAAAGTGTCAGTGATAACCATGGTCAGAGGGACAAAGGCATACAATTATTTTGCCCAAAATATATTTAGAAACATGACCCATAATTGTATTTTTAGTATCATAGGGCAAGTTGTTATTATTGTTGTAGTCCCAACACATATGAAAAAATTATAGGCACAACACACATGATGGAAGAAATAATACATTTCCACCCTAGAATTTCCAAACGATTCTAGTCAAAGACAATGAGCATCACAAGGAAGCTTTCATCCCAACTCAATCCAAAATTAACAAGTATGGATTGCCTACACCTGGTGGAGAACTGATATTAGATGAGGAAGCACTACTTAAGTTTAATGAAGAACTATATTAGATAAGGAAGGCCAACATTTCACGAAGTAAAGGAGGGCATTGAAGAAAACTATAAAATAAAATTGAGCATGCAACCAATTTGTAAAGGATAGAACTCAAAGACTACACCCTGATAGAAAGAAGGTAGGAGCATCAGAAATCAAGATACAAGATTTAATGATCAATTACAAGTGTTGTCTCAATACAAGAAATGCTTAAAGAAGAATTATGAGTTCCTCAATTGTCTACTCAATATTGATTAGGATGAGATTTAAGTTCTGATGTTGTTAAAGTATGGAACGCTAACATTTTTTTTGGAAAGGACCTTTATGTTCCAGTAGTTGTCTTAGAGACACTAATATATAAAGTGGTCATCAACATAAGGGTTAAGATCAACATTATTTCATCCATCAATTAGGATGACATACTTGGTCAATGAACTTTGCCTCACAGTCTCGTGACAATTCAACAACCAATCGCACATGTGAACCTATTGAAGTGATGATTATGATTAAGTGTCACGGGTTTAAGACATATTCCAACTTTGAGGTTTTGAGATGACTTTGAAGTGAAACATAACGGATGCCCTGATCCGGATTTAAACAAGAACGCAACAAAATACAGAGATAGCCATATACACAAAGATTCAGCGGAAGTAATACTTCATTTCATTAATGTCAAATACTGAAATATGCTTACAAACAAAAATCGAAATAAACCAGTTAGGGCGATGGTAGCTTATCTCTGAGAAGTGATGTGGCGGCTACATGCCTCTGAATTGTGTTACAGTGAGGCTCGAAGACCTATTTATTGTTGAGAAACAATGGAAAACCCTTAACATCCCAAAACCTAACCCTAGAAGATGAAATGCCAAATTGTGGGCCCCGTTTGGGTAAATTGGTACATCAATTTCCTGGGGTCGTAACTTTGGCACACGATCTTTGTTTGACGCGTAAAATAGCTCATTAGAAATCTATCCAAGAACTATAACTTTGGGAAGAGCAACATGGGTCCATGGTTGCTCTGAGATTCCCAAAAAACGTCGTTTAGGGCCTCAAAACGGCTCTGGAAGTTCAGGACCCGAAAAACTGCTAAAAATAGTAAATTGTGCTACAATTACGGAAACTGAAAAACTGAAAGAGACAGTTGTGGGGGCCCAAATGGGATAGTTGGGTGGCCACCAACATCCACCTGGATCATTCCTCCCCTCTTAGGAAGCAATGGTCCCCATTGCGTTGAGTTCCTCCATCTGCTAAACTTGGTCCTTGGTGAGTTGTTCTGCAATCTCGGATGTGTCCAGTAATGGTGGGAAGCATGGTCGAGGGCGGTACACATTAAACACTTCGTGCAGGCGAAGGAATGGAGGAATGTTGTGCTTCAAAGCATTATTTCCCACAGCCTTATGAATGGTGTAAGGACCATGTCGGCGTGGTCGCAGTTTTTGATGGGCTCTTGTCAGGTGTTCTTTCTGCAGATGCAACCAGACTTTGTTGCCCACGTGAAGCTTGTGTGGTACCCCTGTGGGTGAGGAGAAGTTGTTCTTGTGTTCTATCATGATCGTATTCCTTTGTTGTTGCTGCTGCAGGAGGAATCCTTCGCAGGGGTCATGGATGTGGTGACGATCTTCCCCTTACTTTGGGAGCAAATCAGACAGAAAGTGAATTCCTATTCTGGGAGATGAGCTTGCTGCCTTTCTTAGTAGAGATCAAAGAGGTGGAGGGAGGTGGGGCTACCTCCGGTATCCTCTATAATGAATTATCCAAAGAAATAATGACTGCACGAGGCCTTGACTCATACACAGCATGTCACCTCCATAAGTATGGCTGGCCTAATAATACATCACAAATATCTAGAGGTGTAACATCACACAATACCTCGTTTGTGAAGGGCTTGATGTTGTAGGGAAGGCGGCACTGCTTGCGAACTTTGAGATCTCATCCTTTATAAAGCCACCCGATATTGTACAGCTATGGGTGTGGTGTAGTTGGTAGGCCCAACCGCTTCACGACCTCTACTGAAATGAGGTTCTTTTGGCTGTCGCTATTGACAATGAATTGTAGCGGCGAACCCTTCACCCACATCTGTGAGTGGAAAAGATGTTCCCCCTCCTTTGGATCTTCGGGCTCATTCTTCTAGATCTTGGCAGTGGAAACAGTGACGTTGGGCTCTGCATCAATGATATGCTTCCCTTTTCCATTCCCCTTGTCGGGTTCTGACTTAGGGTAGAAACATGCATCTGATTCTGAAGCCTTCAAATCGGCCACCAGCGACTGCTTAGTCTGACACTCACGTGTGTTATGAGTGGGACCCTTGTGGAACTCACACCACTTTCATGTGTCCTTCTTTGACTTCGTGGTGTTGTTATTTTCTTGTGGCTTCGGTGAGTTGTCTTGGGTCACCCCGCCTTGGCTTTTTCCTTTGGTCTTCGGATTTGCAGATCTGAAGTCTCGCTTCTTCTATTTGAACTTCTGCTCGATTTTGACAGCGTATCAGTACGTCGTGTCGAGCGAGGAGATGTTCAAGAACTCCATCTCTTCCTGGATGTATCTGTGTAGGCAGCCGTGATATTTGAGTAACAAATGCAGCTGAGAGTCCTTGATACCCAACTATGTGCGAAGGGTATGAAAAATGTTTGTGAACTCCGACACATCTTGGTCCCTTCCCTGCCGCAGTGTGGTCCATTTGATGTATTTGTCCTCATAGCTTTTGACAGGGTAG
>APFE031003350.1:174755-234673 GCA_000404065.3 Pinus taeda | reverse complement strand
TTGCCTTCTAGGGAAAAGACCCCTAAATTAAACATAACTTCTATCGTCATATTTCCGCCTAATGAACAGCCCAGATTGACTACGAAATTACAACATTTTACAAGGTCGCCTCCCCCCCCAGACCCCCTTTGCAAGGTCGAATGTGGCGATACCTTTGAATAAAGAATATAATCAGACTCCACACACAACGGAGAAGTTGTCATTATTGTTTAGAAAATACTAAAATAAGTCAATATTTCCATTTGATAAGAGTAAGTAATTAATTAAAGTAGAAACCAATGCTATCAATAGGGATAAGTTGTCAAGACAAAAGTTTAATATGGACTATCTATATACAACTATCCATAAAGTGAGAGAGCAAGAGCTTCATGACTAAGGCATTTTCTACATGGGAATTTCATCGAGAGAATATTCCAACAAAATCCCATAGGGATGAACACATGGAAACCATAAAATTTACTTAAAGTAAGTCAAAAACTTATTTTGAGTAGAAGGACATAACATAACCCTGATAATACAAAATCAAGAAGGGAATGGATCCTTAAAACATACAGATGAGTTTGAGTAAAGGATGAATTTTTTTTCCAATGAAAAAAGGGTGAAGCACTTATTTCCATTGGGACTAAGGATGACAACTTACGAATGCTAGATGAGTACCCATTTTATTCCAAAAGTCAAATCCATTGGAGAAGTTTAAGCCTCTATTATTATGCCAATTTAACAAAATCAAGGGTGAAAAATAGCGTGGTATTATGGGATGTTAAGACTTTGACATCTACAATGTTTGATGTAGATCAAACATGAGTAGGTGAGTAGTTTAAAACTCCCAAAGAGATATCAATGCATAATTTACCAAACTTACCAATGGTTTTTCCTATGGTATTTCTAAAATGAAAACCACAAGTAAACCAATTATTGATGCACAATGTGGAAGCAATTTGACTTGAATGAAGGCCCAGCCAATGAAAATGCCACTTTAATGAAATTTTTGAAGAAGATGCACTATTTCACTTGAGAAGATACCTTTGACACCACCTACCAAAATATCAAGTTGTGATCTCCTAAAAGTGAAGATCCTGTTCTTGGTGAATATAGTAAGGAGAAAATAAAGAACATGAAGATATAAGAGAATCCAACATATTGACATCACACATAGGACACCCAAAAACCTCTCATGAAAACCAAAATACTTGGTGATCATTGATTGTTGGGATGAAAGAACAATGGCCAAGGCTACTTCCCTGTTTAGGTGTTTCTCAATGTCAATGCATATATATATATATATATATCATGATTTAAAATGCTTACTGAAAGAAAAAGTAGAGAGCCTCTAGATTGAACTTTAATTTAATGCCAACATTATAGACAAAAGTCATACAGAATGGACCCAAAGTATAAATCAAATGTTCTTTAAGAGAAATATTAGAAGATGTTAGATCTCAAGATCCTTTGCCCACTAGATGAAAGCAAATGAATCTCACTAAGAATGGTTTCCCAAATAAAAATGGTAGATTAAATATCATCATGGACATCTATAAATTAAATCAGGGAACCATAAAATACACCTCTTCTATCACATTTTCTAGAAAAGAATTTAGAAGGCATCATGAGAAGATAAATATTTTCCTTCCTTACCAGTTACTCAAGGTACAATCGATTATCAACAAGGAAGAAAGATAGGTCAGTAGCAACATTTGTGACCAAATACAACACATGCATACATTAGAAGATGTCTTTAGTCTTAACTAAAAATATAACATGCTTCTCTTGAATGATAGCAAACTTTCTTTAAAGACTCGTTGATAAATCATTAAAGGTCTACTTGAATAATTGAACATTTTTTGTATGTCCAAATAACCATAACTTTGATCTTTGGATAATGTTGAATAAGTGTAAGGAGATAAGAGTATCAATCAAACCCAATAATTCTCAAGTTTTACAACCTTCCATGAAACTCTTAAGACGCAAGGTATTAAGGGATGGAATGATGGTAAACCTTGATAAGGAAAGTGCAAACATAACCCTACAACCCATGATTATTGCATCAAATATTAATTCATTTTAAGGGAATACATAATAATATCAAACAATTGTTAAAGGATATATGCAGATAACCTACTTGATGGAGATTGGGGTGGCAGGATGGGGAGGGATTCTCACTAATCTTGAAGGAATCATTGAATTTAGATATGCTTGGGAGCTTGGATGGAAGACCAACAACCAAGCATAAGTGTATGGATTTTTCCTAGGCCTTGCCTTGGCTCGAAAGAAGGGCATAAAAACAATACAGGTTTTAGGGGATTCCATGATAATTATCAGGCATAGGATCTATGCCGCAAAATCTAAAAACATTACCCTGAAACAAGTTATCAAGAGATCCCAGGGAAGGGGAGCAGTCCCATGCACCCCCTCCCCTACCCTCTGCTTCCCCTCCTTGTTATTTATCTCCCCCACCCCTTCCCTCCTCTATTCTCCTTTCCTTTCCCATGTAGCCCCCCTCACCCATTCGCCTCTCCATGCCATGATCTCCACCCCACCCCACCTCATCCCCTCAGCCCTGTCACATCATATCATGCGAGCTCTTGTCTACCATGGAGCCTCGTGGAAGGACTATCTTATACCTTCATTTGCAATGTGTCAGAGTCTGTCATCCTATTACTACAAGTGTCTTAAAAAGGGACCTCAGTGTGCATCTTCAGTTCCCAAGCCCTCGTTCATGAGGTAAACGACGATGAATCTCCTCACGAGATGGCAGGAGTATGGGATTTTCGGAGAAAAAAATAATTCTTGTTCACAGAGAAGCCATGTTCACTCGTGGGAGGATAATTTTCCTGGGAAGAATGGATCAGGAGCATTGTGGGGAATTAATGGAGGACGACAGGGAAATAATGGAGACTTATCAGGATCTCAGTTGTATCAACTTCTTCACTCAACACAACGTCATCGCTTAGTCTGACAGCGGCTATAAAGGGAATAACAGTATGTTATGTTTGTCTGATATAAGGATATATGTTGCTAAGGTCGCCTCTACGAAGACCTGGTGGTTGAAGTTGAGGTCATTGATTGTCTATTATTCGGCCTGGTTTGATGGGATGAAATTCAAGGAGGGACTGAATGCAACTGAGGGTTTGAGTGCATTGAGGTTCTAAGGGAATTTGAGAGTTTGTATGTTGATATTGGGTTAGACGTCATTATTTTACTAAAGTGGGCAGAGGTTTGGGTCTAGAATCTAGGAGCAAATTTGTTAGCCGAACAGCGGAGGGAGGTCTAGTTGAACACGCATGTGGGTGAGAAGGACTATAATCCTTGGGTTTGTGAGGGTGCCCTAGAGGAAAACGAGGAGGAAAGGGTCAACCACACTCTGGATTTGAGTGGGAGTGACACAAAGTTCTGGAACATTTTGGACAGCCTAAAGATGGATTCTAGTGTGCAAAGTGCAGAGGCCAATTCCAGATCAGGCTCCTGGGGCAATCGCAGGCCGAGGTTAGGGGAGCAGCAGGTGGGAACTTCTCTAGAGGGAAGGATAAATCGTCCATGCTACATTAACTACGTGCAGGACCACCTGGAGTTGAGAGAAGGCCTGATTAAATTGCAACGCAACATACATCAATAACTACAAGAGAACATGTCAATGTAGGAAAGAGAGCTAGAGAAAAAAGAGTGTATACGTCAGCTAGAAGATGAAGTTGATACAATGGGGCATCAAATTGAGCAGTTGAAGCTCAAAGTGGACTAGAGAAAGAAGGAAAATTAGGAGGAATCGACTGAGTAGGACCAGAATAAAGGCTCTAAAGATATCTCAATTGGTCTGGACCTTAACAGTCCAGCACCAATGGATATCTAGCTTTCATATGTTTTTTTCTCACAGTTTCTAAATGATGCATTGTAAATGTAAATATCTTTTGTTTCAATTTTGTCGAATTTATAGTTGTAAAAGCTCCATAATGGGGAATTTTGGTGGGCAGATTAGATACAACCTAAACAATAGGTTTGCAAAATAAATGAAACATTATCATCTCTTTGAAGGCTTGGAAAAATCTATGTAAAATCTCAGTTTTCTTTGCGAACGAGCACGATATATTTTATATAAAAATATGCTTATTCTAGTTTTTAAAAAAAGCATACTTGATGGAGATATTACTAAATAAGGAAATAACATTCATCTAGACCAATGAATGTTAATAAGGTCTTAAGATAGTAAAAGAAAAGATCACAAATGAGTCAATCTTGAGATTTTTTGGCTAGATGAAGTCATGTCATGTGCATGTGGACACCTTGGGTATCATTATAAGAGTTATCTTAACAAAATTAAGTGATAAGTAAATGGATCATCCAAACTAATTTGCAAGCCAAAATTTATCACCAATAAACATAACTACTTCACTACTAAGTTAGAAGCTTTAGGTATTTTATTTTCTCTTTAGATATTTCAACACTACTTGTTGACCAATAATTTTAAATCAATATACAAGGTTTACTCCCACTTTGCTTTGGGATCTCCTATGTGCAAAAAACCTAGCCTTTTTTGATGGCCTCCCTGGACGAGGTTCCTCCCCCTACTCCTCCCTCTTCTCCTTCATCGACGGATAAAGTGACAACCTTCTAAGCATTGGTTGCTTCAGTTCCCAAGTGTACGTGAACTGTAGCACTACAATGGAGGTTTATTAAGCGAAATGATGAAGTTCGTGACATAGCACTTCTGGTGGGGGCTCACATGACCTCTCTTGCTTATTCTGAGAGAGCACTAATTAGTAAATTCACAAGTATGTGGCCTTCATCAGGGTCTATGGAAATATGGATTGAAAAATCTTGTAATTCAATGATGAAGGGAAACATTGCCATGTATGGAATAGGTAATGGTTTTTTCACATTTTTATTAGAGCTTAAAGAAGACAAGGACATGGTCTTTCAAAATTGGCCATCTTTTTTTGGATGGCGAGAAATGTATATGAATAAGTGGTCTCTTGATTTTAATCCTCACGAGGACGTCCCAACTACAATCCCAGTCTGGGTTAAGCTACCTCGTCTCCCATTATCATGTTGGAGCGATGATTGTCTTATGGAAATTGGAATGGAGTTGGGAGAGACATTGACAAAGCAAAGCCCAAAGGTTCCCAATTTGCTTGTGCAAAAATCTACGTGGAAGTGGATCTTTAAAAAAGGTTGCCTGCATAAATAATTCTAACCCTTGGGGCTTGGAAACATAAAAAAATTCTAGACTATGATAAAATCCCCTTCAAATGTCAGAACTGCTAGGAATATGAACATTTTTCTCATGATTGAAATAACACTCCCAACAACAAAGGACCATAACAATCTACTCCTTCTAAGGAGCAATGACAGACACAGTGGAAAGGAAGCAATTGGGGTAAAAATGCAGCCTCCAAAACCTAGTCTAGTCGGGGTAATAATGTTGCATCAACATCTGCAAATCATTTCAAAGTTCTAAGGAACTAAGAATTCAAAGAAAAGGAAAGTCAAAAATTTGTTGAGAATAATGAAGAACAAGAGAATGAATAAGAGTCTGAGGATACTCAAGAACAAAAAATTAATGAAGCAAATCCTCCTTTGGCTTCAAATTTGCTAAGATCAGCTTCACTGAAAGGGACTCTCGGATCTTCGTAGCCTTGAATCCCTCCTAAATCCCCTAGTGTTAGTGTTGTAGAAGAAATTGTGAGGTGATCACTTTCCATATGGCTCAAAACTTAGTATGGCTAGATGAAGGCAGCATCCACAAAATGGAAAGCACCAAGATAAAGACTAGTTGATCACCCAAGAAAACAGTAAGAGAAAAATAAGTGGAACAAAATAAGAAGTTGGGTAGCAAGTTGATAATATCAAATGTTCTCAAAGGAAAAGATGGTAAAATTAGAGAAGGAATAAAAGGGGGTGACTCTCAAAACCCTACTTCCAAATGAAACTATTATCCTGTAATGTAAGGGGTTTGGTGAGCCCCCAAAAATCCCTAGTGGTTAAAGATTTGGTTAAACAAGAATTTCCTTGGGTTTTGTTTCTTCAATAAACTAAGTTGGAGGAGTATGAAGTTCTTAAGGTAGCATATGCATTCTGGAAGGGGATTTCCTGAATAGCTCAAAATTCAAGAGGTGCATCGAGAGGTTTGTGCACCTTTTGGTTGGAGAAGCATTTTTCCTATGTCAAAATCATAAAGTCACAACATTGGATAATAGATCTTTTGGAATATAAGGAAATAGGAGAGCACATACCAACGGTAAATATCTAAGCTCTAGTTCAGTATAGTGAAAAGATGGAGCTATGGGACTCTCTAGATGATTTAAAAAACAAATGTTTGCGACAAATCATGTTCTAGGGGGTGATTTTAAAACTATATTAAGTGTGGCTAAAAAAGAGGAGGATGTGTTGTAAGATATCCTTTCATAGAATGAATGGAGGATTTAATAGTTGATTGGGATTTTTACGGCATAGTCCCAAAATCTGGAAAGTTTACGTGGTCTAATTGGCGAATGAGGGATGATCACATTATTGCTCACTTGAATAGATTCTCAATACATAGTAGTTGGATACTAAAAGGACTCAAGTTCCTCTCGTATATTAAAGCTCAAGGGGAATCAAATCATCATCTGATAATTCTTGAGATGGAGAAATTAGAAAATTTGGGTCTTATTCCCTTCTGATATAATCCATTGTGGATTCAAGTGGAAGGAGTAGGGATTCTAATAAAACAAACTTGTCTCTCTCCTGTGAGGGGTTTGACGGCCTATGTCTAGGAATCTAAATTTCACCATGTTAAGTGTGTTCTTCAAAAATGTCTGAAGGAGAAGTTTCATCCATCGAGTCAGAAGGTAAAAAAAATGGTAAAATAATTGGAAGATCATCACAGACTTATTGAATTTGTTACAATGGAAGATTGACATCTAAAAAGATAAAGTGAGTTGACTAGGGACAATTTTTCAGTTATCAAGAAAGAGGAATAATTATGGTGGTTCAAATTAAGAAGTTTGTGGTTGAAGGCAGGGGATATGAACACCACATTTTTTCACAAGCAAGCTTGGGCTAGAGAATAAAAAAATCTAGTTAAGGAATTTGTTCTGTTGGGCAGGCCAAGGGTCACCTCATTTGAGGATATTAAAATGGAGGTTTATAATCATTTTCATTCCCTATACAGTGCTGAGAAAATTCCTCTAAATTAGGCGTATGATTTTCTTTGGTTTTTTCGCAATGTATTTCGCCTTCTGCAAATTTGTAGCTAATTAGGATTATAGAAGAAGAGGAAGTTTTGGACATAATTGGGTCCCTCGATCCAGACGAAGCGCTAGGCCCTTATCGATTTACCATCAGTTTTTATCGTGCCTTTTGGCCATTAATTAAAAAATATTTGCTTCGAATGTTAAACAATTCCAGCATGAAAAAGAAGTTAGGAGGCAGTGTCAACTCTTCCTTCCTTGCCCTCATTCTAAAGGAATCGAATCCTATCAACTTTTCTCATTTCTAACCTATATCCTTATGTAATTCAGCATATAAAATATTAATAAAAATCATTGCCAATCGATTAACAAAATTGTCTCCCTCCTTCATAACGGAGAATCAAGGGGGTTTTATATAGCAAGGAAACATTACAGATAACATAGTACTAGTGCAAGAGGTAGTTCACTCTAGTAAGGAAGCAATTGAAGAATGAATGGTAATCAAGCTAGACATGGCCAATGCCTTTGATGGGGTAAATCACACTTTTATTTTTTTCATTCTTGAAAAATTGGATTTTTGTCAAGAGTTTATTCAATGGATTCAGGCATGCATTGGAGCTCCCTAGATAGTGTCGCTAGTAACTGGCAAGCTTGTCCCCTTGTTTTTTGCATCAAGAAGATTGAGGCAAGGTTTCCGCCTCTCTCCACTTTTCTATATCATCATGGCAAAAGTCTTAGCAGAAATATGGAAGAAAAAAAGATTGAAGGATACCTCCCAAGTTTGAGTATTGTAAGGAATGTCAAAAAATAAACCATTCCTAGTTTGTGGATGACACGCTTTTTCTTTGTGGAGCCTCAAGAATAATTGCTTCTCAGTTCAAAAAGATTCTAGATTCATATCTATTCCTATTAGGGGGGTGGTAAATAAGTGGAAGAGCCAATTGTTAGGATGGAATTAGTTTGAGTCCACATTGCAAGGGATATTATGTCTTCTAAGATTTCCAATGGCCACGAATTGGAAGTCATTTACATAATTAGGAATCATAATCACTTTAGGGCCTTCAAGTGGTGAGGGTTGGGAATCAGTTATTCAAAAGATAATAATAATAATAATAATAAATTCCAAGGGGTCATAGTTGTTGAATATGGCAGGAAAGACAATTCTTATTAATTTAGTCCTATATTCCCTTCCAGTGTGTATAGGTTCTAGGTTATTAGCCCCCAAAACCATCACTCATCGAATATGCAGTCTGATCTGGAAGCTTATATGGTAATGAGGTAAAAGAAATGTGAAGCTCTTTCATTTAGTAAAGTAGAATATTGTGAGGCTCCCAAAAAAGTTCGAAGGTTTGGAAATTAAAGACACATATACATGAATTTAGCATTAGGAGCAAAGCTTGTATGATGACTCATATTTAAATCAGAATAATGATGGAAGCTTTCATTCCTCAAGAAATACTTTCCCAAAAACATTTTTTTTTTAAGATTTTTCGGCGGAAATCACTTCATAATTCATTTGTCAACGCATTACAAACCAACCAGTGTGGTTCATCGTCAAGACAAGTTGAAGAACCAGATCATGGCTATAGTGTAAATAGAGAGAGTAGGTTATCTAACGGCTACATTAGACAGGGTAATCGGACAGGAACAAGAGATAAGGAGAGGGACCTAAAATAAGTTAATTCAACAAATAATTAGTTAGTTTTAATTATTTTGTGATGGCTTGCATTCAACTAAGAATTCATTGATAGTATTTTTTATTTAAATCTTCACAGACTTATATTATTATATTATTTTATGAAACAATAATAAATGTATCAAATAACCTAATTAGTTAGTTAGTTCTTCAACTTAAACTCCTAGCTTCATAAAAAATCTATATTTAGGGACCTATACTCAGTTAGTTAAATAAACAATTGATTAGTTTTAGTTATTTAGCGATTAAATGACAATTGCTTGCATTCAACTAAGAATTAACTAATGAAGAGCCAATAATATGATCTACAAACTAGACCATAATACCTTCTAAGACCAAACCCAAGGAGACATAGTGTCAATGATAACCATGGTCAAAGGACAAAGGCATACAATTATTTTGCCTAAAATCTATTTAGAAACATGACCCATAATTGTATTTTTAGTATCGTAGGACAAGTTGTTATTATTGTTGTAGTCCCAACACATATGATAAAATTATAGGCCCAACACACATAATGGGAAAGATAAGACATTTCCACCCTAGAAATTCCAAATGATTCTAGTTAAAGACAATGAGCATCAGAAGGAAGATTTTATCCTAACTCAAACCAAAATTAACAAGTATGGATTGCCTACACCTGGTGGAGAACTAATATTAGATGAGGAAGCACTACTTAAGTCTAATGAAGAACTATATTAGATAAGGAAGGCCAACATTTCACGAAGTAAAGGAGGGCATTGAAGAAAACTATAAAATAAAATTGAGCATGCAACCAATTTGTAAAGGATAGAACTCAAAGACTACAACCTGATAGAAAGAAGGTAGGACCATCAGAAATAAAGATACAAGAGTTAATGATCAATTACAAGTGTTGTCTCAATATAATAAATGCTTAAAGAAGATTTATGAGTTCCTCAATTGTTTACTCAATATTGACTAGGATGAGATCTAAGTTCTAATGTTGTTAAAGTATGGATGGCTAAAAAAATTTTGGGAAAGGGCCTTTATGTTCCAATAGTTGTCATAGAGACACTAATATATGAAGTGGTCATCAACATAGGGGTTGAGATCAACATTATTTAATCCATCAATTAGCATGACATACTTGGTCAACGAACTTTGTCTCACGGTCTTGTGACAATTCAACAACCAATCACACATGTGAACCTATTGAAGTGATGATTATGATTAAGTGTCACGGGTTTAAGACATATTCCAACTTTGAGGTTTTGAGATGACTTTGAAGAGAAACATAAAGTATTCTCTTTGCTAGACCATGGATATACTCAATAAGAGGCACAATTTGGTTTGAGAATGTTAGAAAATTATATATTACAGAGCAATGGAACACATAAAAATATTTCAGAAATATAAACACAAAAAACACATAAAAACAAGAGAGACACGAATATACGCGGTTCACCCAATTTGGGCTACGTCCATAGAGAAACAACCAATCCTTCTTTTTATGTTATCCACCAAAATGAAGAGATACAAACTACAACAAATCTGTTGTAATTCCCTCTTTGCTCTCACACAATCTCCTCTCTCTTTCTCGCTTAGAATACAGATCTACATAGCCACAATACAATTCCTTCATATATAGCGAGGGGTTGCCTTCTAGGGGAAAAAAACCCTAAATTAAATATAACTTCTACCGTCAAATTTCCTCCTAATGAACGACCCAAATTGACTACGAAATTACAACATTTTACAAGGTCCCCCCCCCTCCCGGACCCCCTTTGGAGCACAAATAACGAGCGGTGGCAATTACAAAATGGGGTCTAATGTGGCGATACCTCTAAATAAAGAAGATAATCAGACTCCACAACCAATAGAGAAGTTGACATTATTGTTTAGACAAGACTAAAAGAAGTCGATCTTTCCATTTGATAAGAGTAAGTAATTAATTAAAGTAGAAAACAATGCAATCATAGGGATAAGTTGTTAAGACAAAAGTTTAATATAGACTATTTATATACAACTATCCATAAAGTGAGAGAGCAAGAACTTCATGACTAAGGCATTTTCTACATGGGAATTTCAACAAGAGAATATCTCAACAAAATCCCATAGGGATGAACACACTGAAACCATGAAATTTACTTAAGGTAAGTCAAAAACATATTTTGAGTAGAAGGACATAACATAACCCTGATAATATAAAATCAAGAAGGGAATGGACCCTTAATACATATAGATGAGTTTGAGAAAAGGATGAATATTTTTTCCAATGAGAAAAGGGTGAAGCACTTACTTTCATTGGGAATAAGGATGACAACTTACCAATGCTAGGTGAGTACCTATTTTAATCAACAAGTCAAACCTCCATTGGAGAAGTTTAAGCCTCTATTCTTATGCCAATTTATCAAAATCAAGGGTGAAAAATAGTGTGGTATTATGGGATGTTAAGACTTTGACATCTACAATGTTTGATGTAGATCAAACGTGAGTGGGTGAGCAGTTTAAAACACCCAAAGACATATGAGTGCATAATTTTCCAAATTTACCAATGGTTTTTCCTATGGTATTTCTAAAATGAAAACCACAAGTAAACGAATTATTTACGCACAATGTGGAAGCAAGGTGACTTGAATGATGGTCCAGTCAATGACAATGCCACTTCAAGGAATTTTTTGAAGAAGATACACTATTCCACTTGAGAAGATACCTTTGGCACCACTTACCAATATTCAAGGTGTCATCTCCTAAAAGTGAAGATTCTATTCTTGGTGAAAATAGTAAGGAGAAAATAAATAACATGAAGATTTAAGAGAATCCAACATATTGACATCGCGCATAGGACACACAAAAACCTCTCACGAAAAACCAAATACTTGGTGATCATTGATTGTTGGGATGAAAGAAAAATGGCCAAGGCTACTTCTTTGTTTAGGTGCTTCTCAGTGTCAATGCTTATATATATCATGATTTAAAATTATTACTAAATAAAAGTAGAGAGCCTCTAGATTGAACTTCAATTTGATGCCAAAATTATAGACAAAGGTCATACAGAATGGACCCAAAGGATAAATCAAACGTTCGTTAAGGGAAATATTAGAAGATGTTAGATCTCAAGATCCTTTACCCACTAAATGAAAGCAAATGAATGTCACTAAGAATGGTTTCCCAAATAAAAATGGTAGATTCAATATCACATGTACATCTATAAATTGAATTAGGGCACCATAAAATACACCTCTTCTAGCACATTTTATAGAAAAGATTTTAGAATGCATCATGAGAAGATAAATATATTCCTTCCTTAGGAGTTACTCAAGGTACAATCGATTATCAACTAGGAAGAAAGATAGGTTAGTAACAACATTTGTGACCAAATACAACACATGCATACATTAGAAGATGTCTTTAGTCTTAACTAAAACTACAACATGCTTCTCTTGAATGTAGAAAACTATTTTTAAAGAATCATTGGAGGTCTACTTGAATAATTGGACATTTTTTGTATGTCCAAATAACCATAACTTTGATCTTTGGATAATGTTGAATAATTGTAAGGAGATTAGAGTATCACTCAAACCCAAAAAGTCTCAAGTTTTACAACCTTCCATGAAACTCTTAAGACACAATGTCTCAAGGGTTGGAATGATGGTAAACCTTGATAAGGAAAGTGAAAATATAACCCTAGAACTGATGATTATTGCATCAAATATTAATTCATTTTAAGGGAATACATAATAATATCAAACAAATTTTAAAGGATATATGCAGATAACATACTTGATGGAGATTTGGGTGGCAGGAGGGGGGGGGATTCTCACTAATCCCGAAGGAATCATCAAATTTAGATATGCTTGGGGGCTTGGATGGAAGACCAAGAACAAAGCAAAAGTGTATGGCTTGTTCTTGGGCCTTACCCCATCTCAAAAGAAGGGCATAAAAACAAAACAGGTTTTAGGGGATTCCATGATAATTATCAGGCATATGATCTATGCTACAAAATCTAAAAACACTACCCTGAACCAAGTTATCAAGAGATCCTAGGGACTGCTCCCCTCCTTTGATTTAGTGTCCTTCTACCATATTCTCAAAAGAAATAACAAAGAAGCAGACAAATAGGCTAATCATACATGCCACTTGAGAAAAGAAAGATGCATATTGAATGAGGTCGAGAGTGTGACTAACATCTCATAAGTAAATTGATGGGATACAATTTTTGGATAGTGAGAGAGGCTCGAAGCATTGCAAGTAAATTAATATATTCATGTATTGGAGACATTGTTTTCATGTTGTCTAAGGCGGTAAATTGGCCCCTCCACCCTCCCCTTTGTCCCCCTCTCCCCTGTCCCATGCACCCCCTCCCCTACCCTATGCTTCCCCACCTCGTTATTTATCCCCCCAACCCCTTCCCTCCTATGTTCTCATTTCCTTTCCCCCGTAGCCCCCCTCACCCATTTTCCTCTCCATGCCATGATCTCCACCCCAGCCCTCCTCATCCCCTTAGCCCTTGGGCCTTGTCACATCATATCATGCAAGCTCTTGTCTACCATGGAGCCTTGTGGAAGGACCGTCTTATACCTTGATTTGTGGCGTGTTATGGTTTGTCATCCTATTACTATACCTGTTTTTAAAATGAACCTCGGTGTGCGTCTTCAATTCCCGCACCCTTGTTCATGGGGTAAAGGGTGGTGCATCTCCTCGCAAGATGGCAGGAGTATGGGATTTTCAGAGAAAATTTTAATTCTTGTTTACAGAGAAGCCCTGTTCACTCGTGGGAGGATAATTTTCCTGGGAAGAAGGGATTAGAAGTAGTGTGGGGAATTAATGGAGGATGGCGGGGAAATAATGGAGACTTATCAGGATCTCATCTGCATCAACTTCTTCGCTTAACACAACATCATCGCTTAGTCTTACAGTGGCTATAAAGGGAATAAAAGTATGTTCTATTTTTATGATTTAAGGATATATGTTGTTAAGGTGGCCTCTATGAAGACATGGTGGTTGAAGTCGAGGTCGTTGATTGTTTGTTATTCGGCCTGGTTTAATGGGATGAAATTCAAGGAGGGACTGAGTGCAACTAAGGGTTTGAGTCCAATTGAGGTTCTTAGGGAATTTGAGAGTTTGTATGTTGATACTGGGTTAGACGTCATTATTTTACAGAAGTGGACGGAGGTTCAGGTTTAGAATCTAGGAGCAAATTTGTTAGTCGAATAGAGGAGGGAGGTTTGGTTGAACACGCCTGTGGGTGAGAAGGACTATAATCACTGGGTATGAGAGGGTGTGTTAAAGTACAACAAGGAGGAAAGGGTCAAGTGCACTCTATATTTGAGTTGGCATGACAGAAAGTTCTGGACATTTTGGACAACCTAAAAATGGATTATAGTGTGCAAAGTGAAGAGACCAATTCCTGGTCGAGCTATTGGGCAGTCATAGGTCGAGGTCAAGGGGGAAACGGGTTGGAACTTCTCTAGAGGGAAGGATAAATCATCCATGCTACATCAACTGCTTGTAGGATCACTGCAGTTCAGAGAAGGCCTGATTGAATTACAATGCAACATAGATCAGCAACTACAAGAGAACATGTCGATGTAGGAGAGAGAGCTGGAGAACGGGAGCACATACATCAACTAGAATATGAAGTTGATACAATGAGGCATCAAATTGAGCAGTTGAAGCTCAAAGTAGACTAGAGAAACAAGAAAAATGAGGAGGATTTGACTGTGTAGGACCAGATTAAATGCTCTAAAGATATCTCAATTGGTCTGGACCTTAACAATCCATCACCAATGGATATCTAGCTTTCATATGTTTTTTCTCATAGTTTCTAAATGATACATTGTAAATGTAAATATCTTTTGTTTCAATTTTGGCGAATTTCTATTTGTAAAAGCTATGGAATGGGGAATGTTGGTGGGCAGATCAGATACAGCCTAAACAGTAGGTTTGCAAAATAAATGAAACATTATTAGCTCTTTGAAGGCTTGGAAAAATCTATGTAAAATCTTGGTTTTGTTTGCAAACGGGCGGGATATATTTTATATAAAAATATACTCATTCTGGTTTTTAATTGATGGAGATATTACTAAATAAGGAAACAACATTCATCTAGACCAATGAATGTCAATAGGGTGTTAAGATAGTAAAATAAAAGCTCACAAATGAGTCAATCTTGAGATTTTTTGGCTAGATAAATTCATGTCACGTGCATGTGGACACCTTGGGTATCGTTATAAGAGTTATCTTCACACAATTGAGTGATAAGTAAATGAATCATCCAAACTAATTTGCAAGACAAAATTTATCACCATTAAACATAACTGCTTCACTACTAAGTTAGAAGCTTTAGGTATTGTATTTTCTCTATAGATATTTCAACAATACTTGTTGACCAATAATTTTAAATCAATATACAAGATTTACTCCTGCTTTGCTCTGGGATCTCTCGTGTGCAGAAACCCTAACCTTTCTCGTTGGCCTCCCCGTAGTGGGTTCCCCCACCTCCTCTTCCCTCTTCTCCTTCATCAACGGATGAAACGACAACCTTCTATGCATTGGTTGCCTCAATTCCCAAGTGCACGCGAATTGCAGCACTATAGTCGAGGTTTATTAAGCAAAATGATGAAGTTCGTGCATAGCACTTCTAGTGGGGGCTCACACGACCTCTCTTGCTTATTCTAAGAGAGCACTAATTGATAAATTCACAAATCTGTGGCCTTCATCGAGGTCTATGGAAATATTGATTGAAAAATCTTGTAAGCCAATGATGAAGCGCAACATTGCCATGTATGCAATAGGTAATGGTTTTTTCACATTTTTATTTGAGATTAAAGAAGAAAAGGACGTGGTCTTTTGAAATTGGCCATGTTTTTTTGGATGGAAGAAATGTATATGAATAAGTGGTCTCTTGATTTTAATCCTCACGAGGATGTCCCAACTACAATCCTAGTTTGGGTTAAGTTACCTCGTCTCCCATTCTCATGTTGGAGTGATGATTGCCTTCTGGAAATTGGGAATGGATTTGGGAGATACATTGACAAATCAAAGCCCAAAGGTTCCCAATTTGCCTGTGAAAAAATATACATGGAAGTGGATCTTGAAAAAGGGTTGCCTGCATAAATAAGTCTAACCCTAAGGGATTGGAAACATCAAAAAATTCTAGACTATGATAAAATCCCCTTCAAATGTCAACACTGCTAGGAATATGGACATTTTTCTCATTATTGCAATAAAACTCCCAACAACAAAGGACCACAACAATTTGCTCCTTATAAGGAGCAAAGACAGACACAGTGGAAAGGGAGCAATCGGGGTAAAAATGCAGCTTCCAAAACCCAGTCTAGTCGGGGTAATAATGTTGCATCAACATCTTCAAACCATTTCAATGTTCTAAGGAACCAAGAAGTCAAAGAAAATGAAGGTCCAAATGTTGTTGAGAAGAATGAAGAACGGAAGAATGAAGAAGAGTCTAAGGATACTCAGGGAGTGAAAACTAATGAAGCAAATCCTCCTTTGGCTTCAGATTTGCTGAGATCAGCTTCACTGAAAGGGACTCTCAGATCTTCGAAGCACTGAATCCCTCCTAAATCCCCTAGTGTTAGTGTTGTAAAAGAAATTGTGGGGTGATCACTTTCCATATGGCTCAAAACATAGTATGGCTGGATGAAGGCAGCAACCACAAAATGGAAAGCACCAAGATAAAGACTAGTTGATCATCCAAGAAAATAGTAAGAGAAAAATAAATGGAACAAAATAATAAGTTGGGTAGCAAGTCGATAATATCAAATGTTCTCAAAGGAAAATATGGTAAAAGTAGAGAAGGAATAGAAGGGGGTGACTCTCAAAACCCTACTTCCAAATGAAACTATTATCATGTAATATAAGGGGTTTGGTGAGCCCCCGAAAATCCCTAGTGGTTAAAGGTTTGGTTAAACAAGAAGTTCCTTGGGTTTTGTTTCTTCAAGAAACTAAGTTGGAGGAGTATGAAGTTCTTAAGGTAGCATATGCATTCTGGAAGAGGAGTTCCTGAATAGCTCAAAGTTCAAGAGGCGCATCGAGAGATTTGTGCACCTTTTGGTTGGAGAAGCATTTTTCCTATGTCGAAAGCATAAAGTCACAACATTGGATAATGGATCTTTTCGAATCTAAGGAAACAGGAGAGCACATACCAACGATAAATATCTATGCTCTGGTTCAGTATAGTGAAAAGATAGAGTTATGGGACTCTCTAGATTATTTAAAAAACAAATGTTTGCGACAAAATTGTGTTGTAGAGGGTGATTTTAAAACTATGTTAAGTGTCGCTGAAAAAAGAGGAGGATGTGTTGTAATATATCCTTTCAGAGAACAAATGGAGGATTTAATAGTTGATTGGGATTTTTATGGCATAGTCCCAAAATTCGAAAGTTTGCGTGGTCTAATTGGTGAATGAGGGATAATCACATTGTTGCTCACTTGGATAGATTCTCATACATAGCATTTGGATATTAAAAGGACTAGAGTTCCTCTCATATATTAAAGCTCAAGGGGAATCAAATCATCATCTGATAATTCTTGAGATAGAGAAATTAGAAAATTTGGATCTTATTCCCTTTTGGATTCAAGTGGAAGGAGTAGGGATTTTGATCAAACAAGATTGTTTCTCTCCTATGAGGGCTTCATCAGCCTATGTCAATGAATCTAAATTTCACCATGTTAAGTGTGTTCTTCGGAAACCACTGAAGAAAAAGTTTCATTTGTCGAGTTGGAAGGTAAAACAAATGGTAAAATAATTGGAAGATCATCACATACTTATTGAATTTGTTACAATGGAAAATCGACATCTAAAAAGATAAAGGGAATTTACTAGGGACATTTTTTCAGTTATTAAGAAAGAGGAATAATTATGGTGGCTCAAGTTAAGAAGTTTGTGGCTGAAGGCAGGGGATATGAACACCACATTCTTTCACAAGCAAGCTTGGCCTGGAGAATAAAAAAAATCCAGTTAAGGAATTTGTTCTGTAGGGCAGGCCAGGGATCACCTCATTTGAGGATATTAGAATGGAGGTTTATAATCATTTTCATTCCCTATATAGTGCTGAGAAAATTCCTCTATATTAGGCGTATGATTTTCTTTGGGTTTTTCGCAATGTATTTCACCTTTTGCATATTTGGAGCTAGTTAGGATTACAGAAGAAGAGGAATTTTTGGACATAATTTGGTCCCTCGATCCAGATAAAGTGTTAGGCCCTTATGGCTTTACCATCAGTTCTCATCGTGCCTACTAGCCATTAATTAAAAAATATTTGCTTCGAATGTTAAACAATTTCAGTGTGAAAAAGAAGTTGGGATGTGGTATCAACTCTCCCTTCCTTGTCCTCATTCTAAAGGAATCAAATCCTATCAACTTTTCTCATTTTTAACCTATCTCCTTATGTAATGCAACATATAAAATCTTAACAAAGATCATTGCCAATCGATTAACAAAATTGTTTCCCCCCTTCATAACGGAGAATCAAGGGGGTTTTATGCAGCAAATAAACATTATAGATAAGATAGTACTAGTGCAAGAAGTCGTTCACTCTAGTAAGGAAGCAACTGAAGAAGGAATGGTAATCAAGCTAGACATGGCCAATGCCTTTGATGGGGTAAATCACACTTTTATTTTTTTCATTCTTGAGAAATTAGGTTTTTGTCAAGAGTTTATTCAATGGATTCAGGCATGCATTAGGGCTCACTAGATATTGTTGGTAGTAAATGGCAAGCTCGTCCCCTTATTTTTTGCGTCAAGAAAATTGAGGCAAGGTTTCCCCCTCTCTCCTCTTTTGTATATCATCATGGAAAAAAGTCTTAGTAGAAATATGGAAGCTACAAAGATTGAAGGGTACCTCCCAAGTTTGAGTATTGCAAGGAATATCAAAAAATAAACCATTCCTAGTTGTTGATGACACGTTTTTTCTTTGTGGAGCCTCAAGAATATTTTGCTTCTCAACTCAAAAACATTCTAGATGGGGGGTTAGTAAATAAGTGGAAGAGCCAATTGTTAGGATGGAATGAGTTTGAGTCCACATTGCAAGGGATATTATGTGTTCTGATTTCCAATGGCCAGGAATTGAAAGTCATTTACATACTCAGGAATCATAATCACTTTAGGGCCTCGAAGTGGTGAGGGTTGGGAATCAGTTATTCAAAAGATCAAAAATAATTTTCTGCAGGGGATCATAGTTGTTGAATGTGGCAGGAAAGACAATTCTTATTAATTCAGTCCTATCTTCCCTTCCAGTGTGTATAGGTTATGGGTTATTAGCCCCCAAAAGCATCACTCATCGAATAAATAGTCTGATCTTGAAGTTTATATGGCAAGGAGGTAAAATAAATGTGAAGCACTTTCATTTAGTAAACTGGAATACTGTGAGGCTCCCAAAAAAGATCGGAGGTTTGGAAATTATAGACCCAATATACATGAATTTAGCATTAGGAGCAAAGCTTGTATGACGACTCGTGTTTAACTCAGAATAATGGTGGAAGCTTGCATTCCTCAAGAAATACTTTCACAAAAACAATTTTTTTTAAAGATTTTTCGGCGGAAATCACATCATAATTCATTTGTAGACACATTTTGAACCAACGAGTGTGGTTCATCGTCAGGACAAGTTGAAGAACCAGATCATGGCTGCAGTATAAATAGAGAGAGCAGGTTATCTAATAGCTATATTTGACCAAGAAACGGCTACATTAGACAGGGTAATCAAACAAGACCAAGAGATAAGGAAAGGGACCTAAAATAAGTTAATTCAATAAATAATTAGTTATTTTTAATTATTTTGTGATGGCTTGCATTCAACTAAGAATTCATTGATGGTCTTTTTTATTTAAATCTTCAAAGACTTATATTATTATATGGAACAATAATAAATGAGAATAATGAAATAACCTAATTAGTTAGTTAGTTCTTCAACTTAAATTCCTAGTTTCATAAAAATTCTATATTTAGGGACCTATACTAAGTTAATCAAATAAACAATTGATTAGTTTTAGTTATTTAGCGATTAAATGACAATTGCTTGCATTCAACTAAGAATTAACTAATGAACTTTTTATTTAAATCAACAAAGACTTATATTACTATTATTAAATGAAATAATAGGAAGAAATAATAAATGAGTAACAATTAAATAACCTAATTACTCTATTGGTTCTGCGACTTAATTCTCAGTTTAATAACAAATTGTAACTATATTGGAAATGTGGTAATTTCTATTAAATTATAGGTAAAAGACAATGGAAAAATATAACAATTTTCAATTAATTAGTTTATTCGATTTATAATATCGATTTATTTATATTTATTTTACTCTAGGTATAATGGGATTACCTAAACTATGCCCAAAAGCCTCCCGTATGAAGATTCATTTGCTTGACAGATGAGAAGGATATGACCATCAGATTGTGGCACACATAGATGGTTAAGTTTATATAAAAAGTCATCACAAATGATATATTCAAGAAAGGAGTTTGGTTGATAACTATAGATTGTCACAAAGCTTCCCATGTCTCACCAAATAATGGATCTATTGCATACATGTCTTTCAAGGCATCAAAAGCAGCACAACAAACCTCTAGAATGTGAAGGACTTGAGTAGGTGGTCGACTTAAAAAATCATCCATTTTACTAGTTTCATCCTTATTATATTTAATCACAAGATGGAACTAATGAATATAAGCAACCCACTTCAAATGGCATTGCTCTTTAATATTGCTTTGCGAGTTGATAAAGATCAATGGATGATGATCGGTATGGACTATTCTTTATTTTCCAATAATATAATGGCATCATTGATACAATGCTTACTTTAAGTTGTAAACTTCCTTGTGATATTTGGTGTACATAAGCTTGGCCTCTGCACGAGTCTTAGACGAGTATGCTACAGGGTGACTTCCCTGCTTATGAACAACCCCAATGGTGAACTAAAAGGGATCAATTTCTATTTCAAATGGTTGATGCATATTCGTCAAATGGAGAATAGAAGCAAAGCATAAGGAATTCTTCACCTTAGCAAAATGGCATTCAACCTTGATATCCCAAAGAAATTTTGCTTGATTTGACAACTAGTGTAAAGGGTGGGCCAACTGACAAAAATAAGAGACAAATTTTCTATAGAAATAATACCTCCCATGAAACTATTGATGTCATGAGAATTGGAAGGTCCTGACCATTGTGCTAAATCATGTACCCAAGATGGATCTGGTTGAACTCCTTCTCAATCAAGTATGAATCCAAAATATTAAACTAATGGTTCTCCAAAATAAGATTTCTTCTCTTTTACCTCAAGTTAATGTGCCTACAACAACACAAGTGTGTTGCAAATGTCTTGTAGATGTTGTGCCCAAAATTTATTGAATACAAAAAAATCATAAAGTTAAACAGCCACAAACTTACCTAAGTGTGGCATGAACACATAATTGATTAATCTCATAAATGTGTACTGCGGATTTGTCAACCCAAATGACATCACCAATCATTCAAATGGCCCTATTATTTTCTTAAAGGCAGTATTCCAAGTGTCAATTGCATGCATTTGAACTCGATGATAGCCAAATGTAAAATCCATCTTTGTGAGGAAGAAATCCCCTTATAAGTAGTTGAACAAGTAATCAATTTAGGTAGGGGATAACGGTTTTTAATGATAACTTTATTAAGGGAATGAGAATTTGTCACTAGATGCCATTCGAAATCATCCTTTTTGGGAATAATGAAAGTGAGATATGCACATGGAGATGGTGAAGGTTGAATATGACATGATATTATTAGTTATGCAAGTTGGCATTCTATCTCAGCTACCTCTCAAGGAACAAGGCGATAAGATGGGGCATTAGGCAAAGAAGCACCAGAAATAAGATCGATTGTGTGTTCAATAAAGCATGCTAGGGTAGCCCCGTGGGTTGTGTGAATAAATATGTAGAATCTTGAAGCAAGGGAACAATATTAGGAGGTACCATATTAGTCAGGTTATCTGGTTTGATGGGGAAAACCAAACGCAAAGAAATGTAATGGTTCAAACTGACTTTCTTAAAAGGATATTTACCAGTAGGAGGTTGTGTTGGTTAAAGTGAAGAGGTTATGAGCACATAGGTGTGACCCACATGTTGCAAGTGATATTGATCATATTTATCATGATAAATAATGTGTTTAGCCTAATTACATGGAATTCTGAGTAATTGATCTAGAGCTTTTAACTTTGAGGATGCATACATAATTGCATATAAAATACCATATTAACTAAGTAACTTAACACATGAAAAAGAAGCGGAAATCATAAAAGCAACCATGAGATCAAAGGCCCACAAACGATTTGATACGGACTTGACCCAATGTGGACTACGTCTTCGGGCCCTACTCAAAGTGGCGAGGCCTTCTTTCATTAAGTGGAAAAATAGAAATAAATTACAAGAAACTTTAAAAATATGACCCTTGTACCTCCAATCTCTTTCATGGATGAGAACTAGGGATCTTGGCTAGAGAAACAGACTACACAGTGGAATTCTTGGCGTGAAAACGTGCAAAATCGACTATAAGCTTGTCAAATTCTAACACTAGCACCTCTAGGCCTCTAAGGTAATATTTTTAGCGTCTAAGTAGATCCCTTGCTCATGATTCCAACCCTCCTGGCTGCTCAAGGTTCAGTTGGTTCGCCCTCTTGGCTGCTCAAGGTTTCATTGGTCCGCCCTTCACCGGTCTGAGTTGAATTCATTTGATGAAGGATTAAATAATGTTTGAGTGGTAGAGTTACCAAAGCATGAGTCGAGGCTCGTTGGTAACCACCGATGGATTATGTGGGGGCAGGTTGGATTCAAAACTTGCCCACACTTGGTGTGAGTTTGTTTTAATACATGGCTTGAATCTTTATATGGTCGGCAGTTAATACACAGTTTGGTCAACAGTTAATAATATGGTTTGTAGTTTGTATCGGGGTTGGGCGGGTCCATTGGGGGTGGCCCGCCCACCCTATTTAAACATATATTATATACAATATACATTGGACCGTTATATATATATATATATATATATAATGCAACAAATTCACCTTTTCCAACCGTCATTATTCCAATGCGCCTGGACTCTGCCAATATTTTGCCTCGTTAGTGACTACCACTTGGCCAAGTTTGACTAGAACTTTGACCAGCTATAAATTGAGCATACAAACTCAGATTTGAGTTTCGTTCACACTAGTCGAATCAGGGTGACGAGAACTACAATGTGGTCCTGGTTTCACTTTCATCTAATGACTTTGATTTTTGAACTATTTTCAAGGCCACTTTTATTTCTGAATCCACCTAGATCATTCCTCCCCACTGAAGAGATTTTGGTGTCCTTCAAAGCATGAACACATCCTACACACTACCTGTGTCCTTGTCAATCCACACTTTCTACATCTGCATTGCATGCAAATGTGGTACATTCTTTGCAATCACATACAAAATCGCACATGACTTAAACAACCTCATACTTGCCAAGAGTTTATAACACACACTCTTTGGTCAAGTTTACATCATAATAGAAACCAATACATCAGCTATCAACAAAAGGTCAAAATCATCATCGTTGCTTTAATAAGCGATGGAAAACACATCATCACTTTTACAATTATTCGCAACACATGATTTACAAAATGTGGCTATGACAAGCTACTATATCTAGTAAAACCATATCTTACTCAACAAAGTGGACCACTAGGAATGTGACGGATTCGCTTGTTGAACATCTTCACCAGGTGGCTTCTTTAACGATGCTTTATGGGAATGGAGTATCTAACATGTGGTTCTATGGTTTCCAACCTCGTTGCAGTGACTACAATGAATTTTTCTCCTCCAAACTTTCTAGATCGTCTTGGAACGCTTATTTTTGGTGTGCCTCTGATAAGTGCCCGTGGAATCCTCACTATCACTAAAATGTGATGAAGTGTTGTCATCATGGTTCATTGGTTGGTCATTGGTTATCTTTGAGATTTACCCAACCTCTTTTCTAACATATCCAAGCCCTACATAACGAGGCAATTCCTCCATTTTGATGGGATTCACAATGGCTTGCCAATTAATGTAGAGGCCCTTCCCTCAATACCCCATCTTCTTCAACAATTCTGATCCAATCCCTGTAGTATGTTTGTCAAAAGTAGTAAAATCATCATCATAAAAAGTACATGAATTAACAAAACACTGTTAACCTCGGCCTTGCTATGCTGCAAATTTTCCAAGGCCTCCTCCTTGGCTTGTAACTGATGTCACAACCTCCGTTTCTCCTTATCTACTTCTTGTAGGAGCCTCTTTAGTTCAACCTTCTCTGCTTGAATTATTTGGTTGAGTTCTTAGAGCCATGCATCATTTGGTGCCCTTTTCAATTTTGGCACAACATTTGCTAAAATATTTGTCTCATCGCTCGAATCGGAACCTAAGTCGATAAGTCCATCTCCTGCAATCTTCATGTCATCACCTAACTCCAATCCCACATCAATTGGTCTAACACCTGTGAATCCCGCAGTTGTGATCCTCTCATCATCCTCTAATTCAGATTCTTGGTCTTGCTGCACAGTTGCAATTGTCTTCTGCTTCTCTTTTCTATCGTTCCTCTTAGGCCTCAACTTTGGATGCAATTTCTAGCAATTTGCCTCATCATGCCCTTCTTTCTCATAATTAGTACAAGAGGGCCTTGCTTTTCTTCGCTTAGTTGTTGTTGTCCTCTTCGGCCTGTCATCTTACTCATGTTTCCCCTGCTTTCAAGATGTACAACCTTCACACTAGCTTCATCAAAGAGACTTAGGTTCAAATAATAACAATGAATGAATCAAATAACCATGAAAAGATCCAATATATTTCATCATTGTATCAGAAGTGTCTAGTGGAACATTCAATGCTAATGCTTGTATTCTAAACTCCTTTGTAAAATCCTGAACAGTTTGTTCTTTACCTTGTTTCAAATGTTTCCATTCCTTTATGGCCTTCTGTCTATAACCTAATGGCTAAATTTTTCCTCTTAAAGCATAAATGAACTCAGACCAAGATGAAAGAAGTTTACGACTACTCTTACCACCTTTCTGCGGCTTTCCTTCCCACGAGACGAGAGCGGTGCCACTCAATCAAAGGGATGCTAGTTGGATCTTGGCTACATCCTCTTTGATTTGTTGTATGCAACAATACACTTCAACTTTTCTTATCCAGTTATCTAGATTTTCTGCATTATGTTCCCCACTAAATACAAGTAAATCAAACTTGACATCCAACTTTAAAAGGGGTTTTTTAGATGTATTCCTATGATGCCTGTTAGAATGAAGAGAAAAGGAAAAAGAAGAACTTCCATTAGAGGACGGAGAGGGAGGAGGCTCTTCTCCTCCACCTTCCTGATCTACCGATGCATGATCATATGGTTCTTTCTTCTTAGGCTTTGTCGTATTCTCATATTCTACAAACAAATTGTCAACTTTCTCTACCATGGTGTAGAAGATCTTATGATGATTTCGCTCTTCCTCCATTCGAACTTCCTCATCTATCATGTTTCATCTTCATGTTACACGCCCTGCTTCGGGATCAAAGGATTTGAGTTTTCCTTCACCTCTTTGGAGCTTATTCCTGGTTAGCACTCACTCATGCAACTCGCATCAAGATGACCTGCTCTAATACCAACTTCACCGAGATCTTTTAACTTTAAGGATGCATAAAAAATTGCATATAAAAGAGCATATTAACCAAGTAACTTAAACACATGAAAAAGAATCAGAAATAAAAAATCAACCATGAGATCAAAGGCACAAGACAATTTGATTACGGAGTTCACCAAGTGTGGGTTATGTCTTTGGGCCCTGCTCAATGTAGGGATACCTTCTTTCATTAAGTGGTAGCAACGAAATAAATTAGAAGCAACTTTACAAAAATGACCCTTATACCTTCAATCCCTGTCATGGGAAAAAAATGGAAACCTCGGCTGGAGAAACAGACTACACGGTTGGACTTGTGGTGCGAAAACTTGCAAAATTGACTATAAACTTGTCAAATTCTGAACCTGACAGCTCTGGCCCTCTACGAGGATATCTTCAGCGTCTAAGTAGATCCCTCGCTCATGGTTTTGGCCCTCCTGGTCGCTCAAGGTCCCGTTGGTCCTCCCTCCGCCAGTCTAAGTCGAATTCATTTGATGAAGGGTTAAATAGTGTTTGAGTGGCGAAGTTACAAAAGCATGAGTTGTGGCTCATTGGAAATCGTTGGAAAATTATGTGGGGACGGGCTAGATTCAAAACCCGCCCACCCCATATTTGGCACGAATTTGTTTTAATACACGGCTTGAATCTTTATATGGTCAACGATTAATACACGGTTTGGTTAGCGGTTAATAATATGCGGCAATCTTAGTACGTGGTTCCACTGGGGTTGGGTGGGTCCACCAGGGGTGGCTCACCCACCCTATTTAAACATATATTATATTACAATATATCGTTGGACCGTTGGGGGTGGCAGCCTGCCACCCCAACTTATATATTTTTATTTTTATTTTTAACATATATAATTAAAAAAAAAAAAAAAAACTACTGGAAATTAAGGGTCACTAGACGAATTAAGGAGGCGACAAATTTTCCTTTTCCATGTGTCGAGTCTCTACCAGTTTGTTTCCTTGTTAGTGACTGCCACTTGGCCATGTTTGACCAAGAATTTGACCAACTATAACTTGAGCATATGAACTTGAATTTGAGTGTTGTTCGCAGGCAATGAACACTACTATCTGGTCCTAATTTCATTTCCATCTGATGACTTTGATTTTTGAGCTATTTTCAAGGCTACTTCTATTTTTGGATCCACACGAATCAGTAATAGATTAACACAATTGAGAGGAGAACCACCACACACCACAATATCTCAGAAAGGGCCAATAACAAAGATTACGACTCAATGTTGGGAGACAGTAAGATAATGGCTTTCATTTTCTACTAAACCAAGCTAATATGGGGCCGAATGTGGAGTGGTGGGAAGGTTAAGGCATTGAACCAAGTCCTGTGACACAAGATTCTTTTGACACCCATTAACGAAGATAAGAGTAGCCAATTCATGCTTTTTTTGACGATTATGGGTAAATGCGGGTGCAACAAATGAGTTAACTTCATTAGCAATATTGAGGATGATAAATGGATCCACTTCAGTAGGATTTTCAAGAGAAACAACTTCAAGAGGGGGGGTTAATCTAGTTGCTTGGCCTCGGTAAAAATAGGTTTATTGTTGTGCATATTTTTTAGTGTTCAACAATTGGTAGAAGTATATGAATTGGTATTATCAAAGGTATAATAGGCAGTATTGTGAGGTGTGGAGGATGAGGTAAGGGTCACATTAGAAGGAGTAGAAAAAGAAGGACCAGGAGGATCGGGACCATATCTGGACTGAGGAGATCAAATTCAAGGAGCCACTTTATGTTTCATGGCCAAGGCTTAAATAAAAGCCTTGTCCAAGGAAGGACTATCAAACAATTCAACTTCTCAATGAAAAACCATTAATAAATTGACATTAAATTTGACAACGAGTACCTCTTCTCCATCGGATATATGCAGCTAAATGTGCAACTTGCAAAAGACCTCGATGTAGGATTGATCTTATTGATTCGATAGTTAGTGGATCTACAAGCATTTTGCAAGCAGATTTTGGAGATATGCCGGGGGATAAAAACTTTAGCTTAATGCCTAGTAGAAGTCATCCCAAGATGTGATGCGAGTAAGACTAGTCTCTTCTATCATTAGGGGATTTTTGAGGTCTAAAATGGGCCTCCTAAGAAAAACGTACAACCAAAATAAACTTTATAAGAACCAACAAGATGATTACGTCAACCATGGGGAATGATTCATCATTTTTGGAGTAAAAAATACAAATATAATAAAATAATAAAACTACTTTTTGAACTCGTATTTTCAACTTATCTCTCTAATTTTTTACTCAAATTTCAAGCGGGAGTACTTGTTGGATGCAAAATTTAATTCCTCATCTGAGGAGTGCCCATGTTGCATACTTTCGATGGACCCTACTACACGAATAATGAGAAATACATGAAAAAACGTGATTGCAACCATGTTTTTTATGTATTTCTCATTTTTCATGTAGCAAGGTCCATCGAAATTATGCAACGTGGGTACTCCTTGGATGAGGAATCAAATTTTGCATCCAACGAGTATTTCCGCTTGAAATTTTAGTAAACCCATACGGAGATAAGTTGAAAATATGAGTTGAAAAAGTAGTTTTGTCTTTTTTCCCTCTAAAATTTGATGATGTAATCTAACCTTATATTATTATTTCCATTATTATTTTATAACTTCCTTAGGAGTCCCATTTTAGACCTCAAAAATCCACTAATTCTCTTTGAGTTCAATGACCAAGGATGTATTCTCTAAGTAGGTACCCCATCAGGCTTGCCTTCCAATTGTAGGCTAACGATTTGAAGCTTCATGTCCTTTGCCATCCCAGGACATGTTTTGAAATAGGTGGAGAGACTACAGATCCAAGAATCCACATCCTCTCCATTCATTTGGCCTAAAAATTTCAGTAATTAAAATCATGTATACAATTGCATGTGCTCTAGAGGGCATCTCTTTTGATGCATATTGGTTAGCTCATGAAGAACCATGGCTAAATCCTCGATTGGCGAGTCTTCAGTTGTTCCTCGGATGTGGTTTCTTTATGAGGTGGAATTATTTTCATCCACCTAAATGGATAGAAATGTAGATCTCAATGATGATATGGCTCCAATTGTCTTGATGAGGGTGCATTGGGAAGGGCGTTGAACTAACAACATGGAACTGTTGAGCCATGAGTCTATGAAAAGAAAAATATTTGAATAGCTGGATGGCTTTCTGTCTACCCCTTGATGTTGAGTAGTAGTGTGTTGAGATCGCCTACTCTAATACCAATTGACCTACAAGTAGGTCTGAAAATTCTTAATCATACATGACATAATGAAATAACAGAGAGATAAACAACAAGATCCTAAAGAAAAAAAATACCACCATTCTATTACGAGAGAGATGTCGCCTTTTATAAGCTAGGATCCTTTTTGTTAACTTGATTACAAATAGTTTTGCATGGAAACAATAAAACATTATTTAGATATTTCCTTCCTTTTTTAAATTTCCCAATTAATTTGCATGAGAAAAAGCAAATACATGTTTTAGAAATATCAAATAAATTATTAAATGTTTCCTTCCTCATTATGATTTTCCCCAAAATGGGTGTGCCTTTCTTGGTTTCCAAAAAACGTAACACAATTTGTTAAACTCCCCTATTGTGATTTTTAGAGATTGAATTTATTGAGCATGTTGGAAATTGTTGGAAATTGATGTCAAGTAATGTCAAGTTCAGGGGGAGCTTATTGAGGTTTTCATGCATGAGGCTTATGTTGTTATTGATGTGTTGGTTTCTTCTATTAACAATGTTCTAGGCATATGATGCCTTGCTTATGATTGACTAGCCTATGTTTGAAGGCATTTTGTTTATAGATGACTTGCCTAAATGCAAATGAATTTTTTTTGGTTAGATAACTCTCAGAGAGAGTTTTCCAACATTATATGGCACTTGACTTAACTCCCAAGGAATGAACAACAAACTTAATTTAAACTGTTGAAGTTCATTAACTTATCAAAGCATAAACAAGAGTCATAGATAGAATATATTAAAGAACCATGCTTACAACTAACATATAATCACAATATTAACAATGACAAAACATTCATCAAAGCCACATAATAACAAGTATAAATTCTCATGAATCACAATAGGAAAATAACTCTTATTAACTTACACAAAAGCCAACCAAGTGAGGAACTTCCATGTACCACCAGACCATAGATTGAGTTGAACCAAATCATTATTTCAACCTATCACCCATGTGCAATATTCGAAGCATGAATATGGGATCTCATGGGATCAATCAAGACATAAACAACCAAGGAAATCCAAAGGTTAAACCACTTCCACCCTCAAACTATTGTCATCTTGCCAAAACCGGTTAAGAGAACACAAAATCAACCAAGCTTGGATGCCTTAGAATTCCTTCACCGTACCTTGTGGAATTTTCTTGTCTCCACCCACTTATCGAGGGCTTACTGGAGAAATCAACCACCCCCAACCCTTGGGAATTTTTCTAAGACCGCCTCATCCAATTCCAAAACCTTCCAGCAATCCAAAGCTCAACCAAAAAATGAATCCCATAACACCATGGTTATCTAGTAAATAGCAAGGCAAGGCTAAAGCCACTGTTAAACCCAACAAAACCCATGCCAATGAAAACAAATGAACCAGATAAACCAATGCATGTACCATGCATTCACATATCAGCTAGGAAATCACATATGCAACCTATTACCTGCAAAACCTTCCGGTTGAAGTTGTTGATCCAACCTTCTCCTTGCTTCCTTTGCTTTTCCTTGCTTGATCTTACTTGTCCTTTTCCTTCCTTTGCTTGTTTGCTTGCTTTCTCCTCTTGGTTATCTTTCTCTCTTTCTCACTAACTCCAAACAAAACTAACAAAAGGTTGTGAATTAATCCTCAAAATCCTTTTCTATCATTAAGGCTTCTATTTTCTTCATTTTCCTTTATTTTCCTTCTAATTTCCTTAGCATGCAAATATGTGTCCCTTCACCTTCCTTTTCTCATATTTTCCTTTATTTTCATAAAGGAATGCCAATTATTGCCTCTTTACCTTCGATAATTTCCATAATCATTAATGAACCAAAAGTGACCCCCAATGTGTTATTTTCCCCACCATTCAACTTGGAATACGTGTCCCATGAGCTTAGTCTTGTTTTGCCTTTATTAACCTTTATTACATGAACTTTAACCCGAGGTTGTTACAAAAGGGTTTGAAAACTTACATAGTATTTTTCATAAAAGCAACAATTTATTTGCTCCTTTACTCAATTACATTAAATGTTATATTTGTAAGAATTATGGGCACAAAGGAGTTGAGTGTAGAAATGGCAAGATTGGACCTCCCTCTTAGAATAAGTAAAGAAAATAAGGGATTCAGGTATTGAAGGAAAAGAGGCATAAAGAAATAGAACAAAATGGATTTGCACTCTATTCTCGACATCGAGGAAACCCATGGCATATTGAGAATGGGTATCTTATGCACAAGAAAAGAGACAATTACAATACAAATAGAGGCCCTAATCAAGCTAAGGACCAACAAAGACATATTCATATCAACAATAAATGAAGCATGTTAAATGGAGTAACAAATCATTATAGATATAATTTTTCTCTTAAGGACAATGAGAGGAAACTTAAAACAACAACTAGTAAGAGAACGAATTCCTCAAGAAGGCTCCCCTCATGTAACTATGAAAGGAATAACTCTTTTTCTCCCTTAATGGATCCCCCTGAATGCTTCAAATATGATAATCACAGACACCAAAAAAGTGATTATAGAAGCAACCCAATTAATCCTCCGAAGTGAAACAAGCACAAGGATATGGAAAAAGAAAGAATAAATAAAGGAGAAAAGCAATTTAACTCTATGTGGTAAAAATAAGGAGGACAAGTGGTAAGTAGATAGTAGCTTTTCAAATAACATTTCAGGAGACAAAGGCATATTCCTGTCTTTAAAGGAAATTGAAATACGTAGTGCCATTCTTAAAGTTAATACATCAACCATAATATTAGGAAAAGCACTAGTTGGCCTATATAATGAGAAAAGGAAGGCTAAAGATGTCTTGCTTATTGAAGGTTTAAAGAAAAATGTTTTAAGTGTAAGTCAAATGGTTGATAATGAACATGAGGTCATATTTTTTTTCTAAAGGTTGCAAAAAGAGGAAGGAAGAATCTAGTAGATTAGCAGCAACAACAACTATGACATCAAGCAATGCATATGTCCTTAATAAAGGTAAATAAAAATATTGCAATATGATAGTGTTATCTCTCTTAGCTTATTACTAAAGATAAGTGATGGACAAAAACACCTCTAGTCACATAAATAAGATAGAAATCATTAAGGGTGAGTTGCAATAGAAGAGTGATGCGTTGAAAAGACCACTTGATATGTATTGAAAACATGTAGTGCGTTCACTGAAAAGATAGGTCCACATGAATATTTGATAGGAAAAAGGAAAGAAGGCAGATACCAAAATTTGTCAAGGATAGTTGTATGTCAGGAGCTCAAAGAGAAGAATAGTGAAAGAGTTCAGGGTGAGTTGCATAATCAGCACTGGTATGCATTTAGGGGGAGTTGCATGATCAACAATCACACGCATTCAAACATGAGCACAAGAAGCCTGTCATGTTAAAGCAAGGGATGACTTTCGCTCTTGGAACGACCATCAGTATGCATTGGCTTAGTTGTACAACAAGAGAAATAGAACCTAGTCAATTGGTATAAAAATGGAGATCTCTTAGTATTTGGATCAACCATTGCTACAATAGTATATTTTACTTTTGGAGTGGCATTAAGTGTGGCTTGTTATAGTAGTACAACTCATTTAACTGGTACCAAAATAGAAGACTTGGATCAGAAGGAGAAGCACGAGTTTAAGGGGAGAAAAGTGTATTTCAATGCACTATGAAATGTAAAACTTGCATGTTTCCTAAGTCTTTCCATGTTTATCTTCATTGTTATCGTTTGATTTAAGTAGAAACAACAAGTAAGTTCAACAACAATTCATATCATCAACCTCTTATATTCTTCTAGGGGGAGAATGGCTAGAGGGGTAGTACCCTAGGCCCTTTGCCATTGATGTCAAAGGGGAAGAGTAAGAAAACATTATTAATGCAATACAAACTAGCATATGGAATATAGAGAGTGAGCAAACAGGTAGAGAAAGCAACCATTGGCTCTTCAAAAGCAAACGGGGAGATTGAGAAAATAGTAGCAGTAGGGGGAGTGTTTCCATAAATTAATAAAAATGTTTAGTGGTGTTTCCGTAACACCACAGGGGGGTATTGTTGAGCATGTTGGCAGTTGTTATCATTGATGTCAATTAAGTCAAGTTTAGGGGGAGCTTATTGATGGTTTCACGTATGAGGCTTATGTTGTTATTGGTGTCTTGGTTACTTCTATCAATAGTGTGCTAATCCTATGATGCCTTGGTTATTATTGAGTAGATTATCAATGAATGCATTATGTTTACAGTGACTTTCTCAAAAACACATGAAAAATGTTTGATTAGATACCTCTCTAAGAGAGCTTTCCAATGGTATACGAAACTTGAACTAAATCCTAAGGAATGAAGAGAAAACTCAGTTAGAATTGTTTAAGTTCAAACTAGGTTCCAATTGGTTATGGTTCTAGCGTGGGGGGCCCATTGGACCAGCACCAAAGTTGAAATAATCTTGGGAGGAAACACGAAGGGTGATGAGTGGTGGAGCAATAAGTTGGACCTTATTACAAGGAGTTGGGCTTAAGCTCTCAGGCGCTTATCAGACTACCTATTTCAAAGTGTATGTTTTAACCCCGTATAGAAATTACCTACATACGAATTCTAAAAACAGAAAATAAACAATGGCGAGAGAATAAAACAAATATACACAGATATTTTCCCTTGGATCACAAAACTGGGACTACTAGATTGATTTTTCATTATGTTCCTTTCAATGTTACAATACATATATAAACATGTCGAAGCATACATAAACCCCAATCCATTAACCCTGGATTACAACATAGCTTTAGCTCCCTTGACCAGATCTAAAAAATACCATGGACAAAAAACTATCATGCCCAAAACCATGTGTGAAATCAGTGCACAAAACCATAGGTAGGTCTACCCACCTAATATAGGGTCCAAAAAACATTTCCAGGGGCATTACCCCCGACCCCATGTAGGGGGCAGCCGCCCCCCCTGTGACCCCCCGGTAGTGCCCAACACAACATACAACGACACCTATCACCCCCTTGCGCGTGGGGTGGTCGTGGAAAGAATATAACACAACCCAATATTCTCTCACTTGTTGTTTTATTTCCACAGGAGAGCTTAGTCATTGATCCAGCCCTGCAACGACTATTTTTTCTCTACACCAAGAGAACTTCTCAGTGCTCACGGACTTTATTAATACATCTACAATATTCTTCAAAGTGTCCACCTTAACCAGCAACACCTTTTTGTCCTCAACCATATCCCTCACAAAGTGATAATGAACATCAATGTGCTTGTCTTTGAATTATAAGCAAGGTTAATTACCAAGAAAGTTTCACTTTGGTTGCCACAATCTATCCTTATATCTCATTGTACTAACCCCATACTTGAACACAATCTCTGCAACCAAATTGTTTCCTTGGTTGCATGAGTGGCTGCCATGTATTCTACCCTTGTAGTTGAAAGTGCCATTATAGACGGTCTCTTACTCATCCAACTAACTGCACCTCCAAATAGGTTAAACACATACCCGCTTATAGATCTTCTCTGATCCAAATCTCCAGCCCACCTTGCATCAACAAAGCCACAGATGTCCAAAACTTTGTTTAATCCTAGTCTTCCTTGGTAGCACAAATCATAATCATTAGTGCCAGAAAATACCTAAAAACTTGCTTCACTATTTTCCAATGCTCCTTCCCTAGTTTTGACATAAACCCGCTCAATACTCCCACTGCATGTGTAATGTCTGGTCTAGTACAGACCATTGCATACATCAGGCTACCGACTTCACTTTCATATGGAACACAGGACATGTCCTCTTCCTGTTGTTGTGTCTTGGGACACTGTTCAGTAGATAACTTTACACCTATAGGGATAGTAACCTTCATCGATTTACTATCTTGCATATTAAACCTTTGCAGTATTGTCTCAACATACTTCCTCTAGTTTAACCAAAGATTCCTTTTTCTCCGATCTCATTTAATTTCCATGCCCAAAATATAGTTTGCAGCACCAAGATCTTTCATGTTGAATTTGGAGGACAATTGGGTCTTCAAATCCTGGATAATTTATTTTTCATTTCCAACCAACAACATATCATCCACATACAAGACCAGATAAATAACACGTTCACCAATTAATTTAAAATACACACAATGATCTGCTTTGCTTCTGGTGAAGCCAAGTTCTTGTATAAATGTATCAAATTTATGATACCACATCTTTGGTGATTGTTTTAACACATACAAAGACTTTTTTAACTTGCATACCACATCTTTCTTACCCTCCACCTCAAAGCCTTCAGGTTGCTTCATGTGGAGAAATTTTGTCTTCACGTCCATCTGCTCTACCTCAAAATCAAAAGCAACAACAAAAACTAAAAGTAATCTAATAGAAGCTACCTTCACAACAAGAGAAAAAATATAACCAAAATCAATTCCCGACACCTGGGAATAACCTTTTACTACCAAACGAGCTTTGTATTTCTCCACCTTTCCTACTACATTTATCTTCTTCTTGAACACCCATTTGTTGCCAATGGGTTTCCTTCTAGCTGACAACTCCACCATATCCCAAGCCTCATTTTTGTGCAAACATTCTATTTTATCAACCATGGCCTCTTTCCAGAGTTTTCCATCCTCTGAATCTACTGCTTCCCTCACATTTTTGGTATCATCATCAGTGATAGTTAAAGTAAAATTTGAAAAGAAAGCAGATGGTCTATACCTTTCTAGTTGCCTTATTTCTCAAACTGATCTTCTCACAACCAGAGTTTGTGGCTCTTCATCTTTTGATTCCTCTTCCGATGTAGATTATGATTCTTCCTCCTTTAGCTCAAACTATATCTTCTCAGGTTCCTTTGGTAGGACTTCATGTTTAATAACATCTTTCACCTCTCTAAACACCACATCTAGATTGTACACAACCTTCCTTGTTTCTGGGTTCCAATGATTATAACCTTTTAAACCATCCTTATACCCAATAAAGATGCACTTTTCATATTTACTATTCAACTTTGTTCTTTTATCCTTTGGAACATGTACATATGCATCACATCCAAATACCCTCAGATGTGAAAGAGAAGGTTTCTTACTAGCCCATACCTCTTGTGGAGTCTTATCCTCCAACGCTGATGAAGGTGATCTTTTGACCTGGTAACATGTAGTCTCCACTGCCTCTGCCCATAATTCTTGTCCTAACCCGGCACCACTTAGCATGCTTCTTGCCCTTTCCATCAAAGTCTTTTTCATTCTTTTTGCAACTCCATTTTGCTCAGGTATGTGTGGAGTAGTATTCTATCGTGATATACCACACTTCTTACCAAACTCCTCAAATTCCTTCTTGCAAAATTCTCCACCATTATCTGTCATCAACACCTTTATCTTCTTCTTTGTTTGGTTTTCCGTGAGAGCCTTAAATTCTTTAAACCTGTCAAAGACTATAGATTTCTTCCTCAGGAAATATATCCATGTATTCCTTGAGAAGTCATTTATAAATGATACATAGTACACTAACTTTCCCAGTGATGGAACTGACACAAGTCCAAACACAAAACTATGCACAATCTTTAATATTTGTTTTGCCCTCTTACCACTAGAAGGGACACTCACCCAATTCTGCTTCCCATATACACAATTTTCACAGAAAGCAAAATCCATAGATCTATTAGACATACCTTCTACCATACCATTACCATGAAGTATTCGAAGGCCCTTCTCTCCAATATGTCCAAGCCTTTGATGCCATAACATGGTCTTTTCTCCAGAGCCCACTAGATTTTCTGCTCAACTTTCAGGAACCACAGAATTGTTGCACCCATCAATAACAGTGCTACCATGAAGTTTGTATAGAGTTCCAATCCAAACTCCCTGCATCAATACCAGTGCTCCCTGAACCATCTTGCAGGTATCTTTCCCGAACATTGTTTTTACACCTGCATCATCCAGCTTGCTTACATAAATCAGATTTTTGGCCAATGCAGGAATATGTAGAACACCTGGAAGTGTTCTAATCCATCCACCTTGAAAATTCAACTTGAATTTTCTGCAACCAACGATTCTAGCCTTCTTGTCATCCCCTAACAAAACATCACCACCATCATATTTCTCATACTCGCAGAACAACTCTTTATGGGGAGTGAAGTGAAAGGATGCACCAGAGACAATCAACCATGCCTCATGATCTACATGTGTACTTGAAGAAGAAGCCAAGTACATATCCCCACCTTCATCTAAGGTGGTTTTTGCCTCTACAAAAGGAGCATCATCATATCTCTTTCCTTCCTCAGGAGTCCCTTTTGAATTGCCCTTCCTTTCTGCATTTCCAGCACACATTTTCAAGTTTTCTTAGATTTAGATCTCCCACACGAGGACTTATTTTTGCTTATATTATGGGACCGTCCTCATATAGATAAGGAATCACCATTCTAGCCCTTCATATTTTTCTGTATCATCTCCTCCAATAGCAATGATGAGACTATTTCATCAAACTGGAAGGCAATTGCATTGCTACCTATTGTAACAACCGGACTATCCCATGAATCTAGTAGAGAACACGACAAACCGATGCACTTATCTTCATCTGAAATTTTAATATAAATAGATAATAACTGCTTACCACAATATTAAATGTGTTCAGATGCTCTGTCACCGAGTCTCCATCTTTCATCCTCAGGTTATACAGCTTTTTCTGTAGGAACAGTTTATTCACTAGAAACTTAGATTGGTACAAAGTCCCTAACTTGTCCCAAAAAGCCTTCGCTGAAGCTTCCCTTGATACATTCAACAATATTGAATCTGAGACACACAATTGTATTGTGCTCTTTGCCTTCCGATCCAACTTCGCCCAGCCTTCAACTCACATTGTTGTTGGTTTAGTACCCATATCTACCGCAATCCACTGATCTTTATCCACCAGTAGATCCTCCATCCTAATTTTCCACAACTCAAAAACTCTGACCATTAAATTTATCGATCTCTATCTTTCCACTGTTCGCCATCTTCTTTCTCCACAAGAATTGTACCCACAAATATCCCACTAAACAGGGTCTACCACAGGCCCGAGCAAAAACCCCTCAGTAGCAAAGGCATCCCCTTGAAGCCAAAACAACTTTGATACCAAATGTAGGTTTTAAACTCATACAAAAATTACCTGCATATGAATTCTAAAAACATAAAATAAACAATGACAAGAGAATAAAACATAAAACATATATACACAGAGATTTTCCCTTAGATCCAAAAATTGGGATTACCAAATTGATTTTTCATTATGTTTATTTCAATGTTACAATATACATATATACATGTCGAAGCATCCATAAACCCCAATCCATTAACCCTGGATTAGAACATAAGTGTAGTTCCCTTTGACCAGATCTACAAAATACCATGGATAGAAAACCATCATACCCAAAACCATATGCAAAACCCATGCACAAAACAATAGGTAGGTCCACCCACCTAATATAGGGTCCAAAACAAATTCCTAAGGCACTATCCCAAACCCTTGTCGAAGGGCTACCGCCCCCTTGCTTAACCCCCCAACAGGGGGGCAGCCGCCCCCCTTATGACCCCCCATCAGCAACACAAAGGACATGTGCACTACAACGATGAGTGGTGAGTGGTAGCCAATAAGTCTCCCAATCACACCCCTTGCTCACAAGGTGATTGGCCTAAGCACCAAATTTCTTATCAGACTATCAAGACCAAATGATGTGCAGACAGGGAACAAGACTTTGAATGCTTTTCTAGGTGGTATTTGGTAGGCTAATGATGTGTCCCAACGAGGTGATGACACATGGCAGTAATGTGTATAGGATAACACATGGAACTCTATGGTAGTGACACGTGGCAAGTGGATTCAACATTTTTAGATGGTCAAATGGAATGTCGGCAAGTGACACGTGGTAGGTGGATGTTAGCAGAGGGCACATGGTAACCTCTAATTACTTATACTGGATGATGTGGATGACACATGGTAGGATTTTATTGGTTGTATAGGATGATGTTGATGACAGGTGGCATGCAACATGGATGGCATATGGCAGGTTACATGAATGGCATGTGGCATGTCAGGATTGGTACATGTGGACATGAGGTAGCAAGAGAAGACACATAGAAAATGATATCTGTTGCACATGGACTTTATGTGGTAAATTTTGATGCCTTGGGATCTGCCACAGGGATTGGTTTTGTAAGGTTTTTCAATGTTATATGATTTTGGTATTTTCGTGATTTTACAAAGTGGGGGCCATCGATCACCGGCCACTACCCAATAGCACGAGAACAATGTATTGTGAACATCATCTAATTATAGATCGGTGAGTGGTGAGGTAGCATTTTGAGATGTATCTACCAAGTATATCATTGTTAGGTGACATTTTTATCCATAGGACTCCTCGGTTCGTAGAAGCGGTGAGCAATCAATGGTAATCAATAGAGTGCCGAGCAACACAAAAAGGTCGATGGACGGAAAATTCCTCTATAGTTAACATCCGTTAATTAGACTGTCGATTAGATATTGGTTGGTTCTTGTAGACTTGGGTGGAAAGCGACGAGCCAATAAATGCCTTAAGGCTTAGGCACTCTATTCTGGCCAACAACCATATGCACTGGGGAGCAAGCTCCTAGTGTCTATCAAGCATCCGAACAACAAGTATAGAGAAAATTTGACTAAGCAGTGAGCGACGAGTAATGGGCTTAATGTTGATGTAAGCTTTTGGTGAACTATGTGAGAAATGGGCTGGTAAGTGTCGTTTGCACTTAAGCTTGTAGTTGGGGCCTATTGTCATATGTACCTAGGATCTCGAAACTAGGGGCTATGGTTTGGAAATTTGGTGGCGATGGGTGTGAAATTTTGTTCTAAAGTAGGAAACATTAAAGTTCATTTTTAAATAGGTCAACAAGTCTAATTCTATAAATATAATGAGAACAGTGTGAGAAGGGTGTCTTCCCATGCAAATCAAATCGATGAAACTGTAATGAACATGCAACTCAAACTAAACTAAAAGCATTCCCATGCATAACTATGAGTTGTTGTTGTTGTTAACTGATAGGAGAGAATGAGAACACAGAGATTAGAGGTAATTGAGCAACGATATAAACATGAGTAAATCAGATACATATTTGAAGTCTAAGTGTTGGATAAAGTCTAAATTTGAAGATCAATCAGGTATAAAAGCAATAGTGGGTTTAAAGAATGCCAGATCTGAAAAGCAATCAAGTTGCAGTGTTGTTGAGAGGGTTTAGTTTGGCAATAGAGCCAAAAACATATCTCAATGAAGATATGAGACCTAAGATGTTCTTGTATGGTGAAAGAATGCAAAACTAAAGTGCATTTCAATTTGCTGTGTAAATGATGTAGAGCAGATCAAAGTTGATTTGAGTGATGATGTTAGATTTGAGCCCGAGGAGAAGAGATGATGAGCATATCTGAACATTGTGATCAAATTTTGGCCAAAGGTGAAGTTTAGATCTAAAATAGATTAAGAAAGATGAACATATTTGAGAAAAAAGATGAATTTTAGATCAAAGATTATGAGTAGATATGAGATGTAAACAATTAATTTTCTAATATTTTAATAAAAAAGCCTTTGGATCTCAGTTTAAAAATGGATGAAAGAGGAATTTTCTAAGCAAAGTAGGTTGGTGCCTGCATATTAGGGAGTGGATGCTTCCTTCACGTTGGTACCTGTAAAATTTAGGGATTTGGTGCTTCCTTCAAGTTGGTGCCTGTAAATATTAAGGGCTTGGTGCCTGTAAAAAGTGGGTATTGATGCTTCCAAAAAGTAGGTGCTTACAGAACAAGGTATGGGTGCCTCCTTGTGGTTGGCACCAATAAACTTGATATAGCAGTAGGTTGGCGCTTGCATTGCTTTAAGAGAAGAAAAAAATGGAAGATTGGTCAAATTTTTATAATACTAATTCACCCCCCCACCATCTAAAACAGATTTCCTATGATATATGAAACGTGAGCTAAATCCTAAGGAATGAAGAGAAAAACAGTTAGAAGTGTTGAATTTCAAACAAGGTTCCAATTGGTTATGGTTCTAGCATGGGGGGGCCATTAGACCAACACCAAAGTTTAAAGAAGCTCGGGAGGAAACGCGAAGGGTGGTGAATGGTGGAGCAGTAAGTCATTGGTCCTAGCCCCTTATTACAAGGAGTTGGACTTAAGCTCTCAGGTACTTATCAAACTACCTAGTTCAAAGCACATGCGCACTACAAGAACGAGTAGTGAGTGGTGGCCAATAAGGCTCCCAGTCACAACCCTTGCTCACAAGGTGATTAACCTAAGCACCAAATTGCTTATCAAACCACCAAGACCAGATGATGTGCACAAAAAGAACACAATGACAACGCAACATGCAACAAGCCTTAGCAATCTTTTCCAGGTGGTATGTGGTTGCTAACGATGTGGCCCAATGAGGTGATGACACATGGTGGTAACTTGTATAGGATAACACATGGCACTCCGTGGTCATGACACATCGCAAGTGGATTCAACATTTTTAGATGGTCAAATGGACTGTCGAAAAGTGACACGTGGTAGGTGCATGTCAGCAGAGGGCACATGTTAACCTCTGATTAGTTATACAGGATGATGTGGATGACACATGGTAGGTACATGTCAGTAGAGGACACGTGGTAGGATCTTATTGGTTGTATAGGATGATGTCGATGACATTTGGCATGCAACATTTATGACATATGGTAGGTTATATGAATGACATGTCGCACGTCATGATTGGTACATGTGGACATGAGATAGCAAGAGAAGACACATGGCACATGTTATTTAGTGCAAATGGAATTTACGTGGAAACTTTTGATGCCTTGGGATCTGTCACAGGGATTGATTTTGTAAGGTTTTTCAATGTTGTATGATTTTGGTATTTTCGTGATTTTACAAAGTGGGGGCCATAGATCATCGCCCACTACCCATTAGCACGGGAACAATGTATTGTGAATGTCGTCCAATGATAGATCGGTGAGTGGTCAGGAAGCATTTTGAGACTTATATGCCAAGTACATCATATTTAGGTGACAATTTTATCCATAGGACTTCTCGGCTCGTAGAAGTGGTTAGCAATCAATGGTAAGCAATAGAGCAACGAGCAACACAAAGAGGTCGATGGATGGAAAATTCCTTGGTGGTTAACGTCTGTTAATTAAACAACCAGTTAGAGATTGTTTGGTGCGTGCAGATTTGGGTGGCAAGCAAAGAGCCAATAAATGCCTTAAGGCTTAGGCACTCTATTCTGACCCACAACCATATGCACTGGGGAGCAAGCACCTAGGGTTTACTGGGCATACGAACAACAAGTATAGAGAAAATTTGACTGAGCAATGAGCGAAGAGTAATGGGATTAATGTTGATGTAAGATTATGGTGAACTATGTGAGTAATGGGTTGCTAAGTGCCCTTTGGGCTTAAGCCTATAGTTTGGGCCTGCTGTCATATGTACCTGGGAGGTGAACACAAGGGGCTATGGTTTGGAAATTTGGTGGCGACGGGCATCAAATTTTGTTCTAAAGTAGCAAATATTAAAGTTCATTTTTTAGCAGGTCAGCGAGTCTAATTCTATAAATAAAAGGATATCAACGTGAGAAGGGTGTGTTCCCAGGGAAATTAAATCGATGAAATTGTAATGAAAATGCGACTCAAACTGGAATAAAAGCATTCCCATGCATTAACTATGGCTTGCTACTATTGTTAACTGATATGAGAGAATGAGAACACAGACATGAAAGGTAATTGAGAAACAATATAAACATGAGTAAATCAGATACATATTGGAAGTATAAGTGTTGGTTAAAGTCTAAATTCGAAGATCAGTCGTTTAAAAGCAACAGTAAGTTTTGTTAGCTCTATTATGTACTTCAGTGTTTGGAGAACCAATTTCTAGCTTGGTCGTGTGTTTCTTGCAAGCAGGGAGCTCGCAGCAGTTTGTTTTCTCCTTCTCCTTCATTTTTCTTATACTCCCATATCCCCCACCATCTCCATTTTCTCCAAGTTCTGGCATAAGCCCCTTTCCATCAAGCCCCTCGACACTAAGGTTTTAAACCAATATAACCGCGCGCCTCTAAAACAAATGCTATCCGCCAATCCGGTTCTTCCCCTGTCACATCAATAAAAAAGCACGTGCAATTAAACCTCGTCGTCCGATCATCTATTGTTTGATCTAGCAGTCTCCGCTGCCTTCCCCGCTTGTTAACATGCCTATCTCTTTCACCATCTGATCGTTCCTGTTGCGCGATCCAACGTCATCTGCTTCCCCCACTGCCGAAACATAACCGCGTGATCACGACGGTTTTCCTCCCGTCACATCAGCCACGTGTCACGTAATGACTGTGATCGATGGTCGTTGTACGTTTACCACTTCCCTCTTAAAAGCGGTGCGATCAATATCGCTCGTCGCTCAAACCACTTTTCATGGCCGTTAAATCCCCGTGCAGCTTACACCCCCAATCACCGTTGGATCTTCCCATGTTTAATCCAACGGCCCTCGTCCATCCCGATCCCATGTCTCCCTATATCCTCTACAATCCAATCTCCGCCATTTACATGTGCGATCCAATGGTTGATGTTCGTCCTCCGCCCACTCGTACATCCTCCATGAAGTCAACACACCCCATTCATGCCGTGCACCTGAAGGACGACAATGATTATCTACCAAGTACCTGGTGCATTTCTTCTCCAACAACTGGATTCAAGAAACAGAATGGCTAAGAGCGAGAAGGACATGCCTCGAGCAGTTGAATTCATTTATCAGTTATGGAACTTCATCCAAAGGGCACTCCACTTGCTCGAGAAGTACAGCAGAGCATCCAAGAATATCAATTTTGTTCATTAAAGCCAACAGATCATAACAGAGACTCCATTAGAGAATTAAAGCGGTTGGTGGTCAATTATGACCCCTCCACGCATAGAACAACAGAGCATTTTTGTAATCAAACTCTATATATACCCAGAACACAGAAGTGATGAGGGTTGATGGTTTTGGTTTTGATGTAAGGTTCAACTTCTGGAGACTGTAACTACTTTGATACTTGCAGCGTCTGGTCTTCATTTTCAGTTAATACAAGCTTCTTTTGTTGTTAATTGCTCACTTTCCACTTCTATTATGTTCTAGGTTGTGCCTGTTATGCATTTATTCATGTGCTCTTGATATCTAGCATTAAAGGGGCTATCATCCCACCTTTGTGTTAGAATCTTGCATGTATCAGTGAATGTCTTGTTACAGGTTTCTGTTTACTTAGTGACAGAGAGTTGTCATCCTATCTGTGCATTAGGAAACAGATGTGCAGACCCCTTTACTGGTTGCAACTAGCCATCACATGGTCTTGTGCATCTGCTGGTGTGGTCAGTATTCTCCATATTCACCTGATCCTCAAATTGTGAGTAATTGGTGGTCTAAAGCCTTGTAGTCTGGGGGTGTCACCCATGTCTAGAGTTAAGCATAGTAGAAGTGGTTATCTAGCTTGAACAAGCATCATTCCTTCCATTCATCCATTTCCAACATGTTGTTGAGTTTTGTCATGCTCCCGAGCATCTCTGAGATACAACCTAAGAGAGTTTCTTGGGGTGATAACATCAATTGGTGATGTTGCAGGGAGAGGAGATTGAAGCTCAGCTTCCCTGGGAAACGACACAGTTCCAGATTTTGATGATAGATAAAGTCTGGGCACATTTCTGGTTGTAATCATCTATCTGGCGACTCCACTGGAGGAAGACCAACCTTTGGTGACTCCACATCATAGTCCTAGATCAGTTTGTGAGACATACTTGAAGAAATCCTTAGAAATCACCAGCTGGTCCAGTGCCTGACCCTGAGAAGATTATAAAAGCGAAGAAAACATCACAGAAAGGAGCATCAGGATCAGGTAAGCCTAAGAAATCCTATGTATCTCTACAAAAGAAAACTATAGTTGAGAACATACATTTTGAAGAATTAGAGCCTTGCATTGCTAGTGAAGAATCACCTGCAGAGATTCATACAGCTCCTTGTTTAGTTAGTTCCCCTTTGGATCTCAATCCAAAGATAGCATCCTATATAGTTCAGAACATCCCTTTGTCTCTGTCATCTACTACATTATCCTATACTACTCAATCTGCCAGCATCCTTCCACCTACCCCAGCCATGGCATGCCAGCAAGCACCAACAAATATGGAAAGAATAATAGCTGCTAGGTATGGACCCCTAGTTCTTCCTATTCCTTTAAATGACATGCCTGCAGGAGAATATCAGAAATACATGCCTAAGTTTACTGGTATAGAGGGAGTAACAGCTGAAGAACACCTTGAGGGTTTTTATAACTATGCTGATAACTTAGACATTAGTGAAAATAATGTGTGGATGAGATTTTTTGTCCAAAGCCTTGAGGGAGAGGCCAGAAAATGGTTCAAAGAACTAGCCCCTAGATCTATTGTTGATATTGAAGCTTCAGATGATGCATTTTTGAAGCACTGGGGAGATAAAAAAGACTTGCTATATTACCATACTGAGTTTGGTAACCTGAAGAGAGAAAATGGGGAATCTTTGCCCGATTTTAATAAAAGATTCAATCGTATGTATAGTAAAATACCAGCTGAGGTAAAGCCAACCCCCACCTCTTCCAAACTCAACTATGCCAATGCTTTTGACTCTGATTTCTGCCTGTTATTGAGAGAAAGAAGAAGTGCCACCCTAACAGATATGCAAGATGCAGCTCTAGAAGTAGAATCTAATATTATGGCTGCAGAAAAACTCAAAAGTCATGTTGACAGAGGTAGAGAGGCGAGGCTTCTTCTTCCTCTGCTTCATCTTCAGAGCCCAAATTAGACAAAATGACTAGAATGATAGAATCATTGGCTATTGAAATATCTAAGCTGAAGGTTGAGCAGAATTCAGGAAAGACAACGCAGCATAACACATTTGCTCCAAGAAACTCAAACCCATTCAGAAGAGCAAATGAACAGTTGCAAATCATTCACAGGGGTAAAGAACCAAACGAAGAATAGAAAGTTAGAGCTCTTTTTTAAAATCTAGTCATGGAGGAGGAACAGTTTGAAGAAGAGGATGAAATACATTGCATGGAAGATAAAGGCAGTGCTGCCTTTTTTACATTAGCTGCATATGAAGAATCACTACTGCAGGACCAAACCAGTTGGGAGTGGGGCAGAGAGGTTGTTCTGCAAACTGGTGAACAGTGAAGATATAACCTGAGGTCACAGGCAAATAATTCCAAGGAGTATCCTGCCCAAAAAGTTGTTGTCCAAACAGAGTCACAGAATACCAGACAAAAGAAACCAGTAGCTGATCCAGTCATCCTCAAAGCTCCAGCCCAAGAGGTAAGAGGTCCTGACAAGTCACCTTCCCCTTTCAGCTTTGAAGCAGAAGTTCAGAAGTTACAAATATTTGTGCCTCTGTTAGAACTTGTAAAGAGTGAAGTGTTTAGAAAGCCTATCCTTGAAGCTCTTGAGCTGAAAGCCCCACAAACCTCCACTGACTCTGTCAATTTGCAAGATGATAAACCTGCAGTTCTGCTAAGCTCTATGACTGAACCTGTTGATCATAACTCTCCATATTTTTATGTCTCTTTGACCATTCATGATAAAATCCTCCACAATTGCCTACTAGACACAGGGGCTAGCCACAATCATATGCCTAAAGCTATCTTGGAAGAGTTATGCCTTGATATCACTAGACCATATCATGATTTATTCTCTTTTGATTCAAGGAAAGTAAAGTGCCTAGGATTGATCAAATATTTAGCCATTACCCTAACTCAGCTGCCCATGAAGAGCATGGTAATGGACATTGTGGTAGCAGATGTCCCTCCTAAGTTTGGCATGCTACTGTCTAGAGGATGGATTAAGAGATTAGGTGGGACATTACAGAATGATCTATCTTATGCCATTGTCCCAGTCTTGGAGGGGAAAGTAGGAGATTATATAGAGAAGCTCAGCTGGCATACATCATCAGTGATGAGAAGAATCCTTCCAATCATCCCATTTATGTTGTGGACACTGATTTTGGAGCATGCATTCTCCAAATAGAAGAGTCGCAGAAGGCCTCAATGTAGCTTAAGAAACCAACAGTTGAGGCCGAGGGAGAGCAAGGATGTCAAGTTTGGGAGATGTTCTTTGATGGAGCATGTTCCAGGGAGACTGCATGAGCAGGGGTGGTGCCGATATCTCCACAACAAGAAAGCACAGAGATGTCTTTTAAGCTGGCCTTCCAAGTCACCAACAACATAGCAGAGTATGAGGCTCTGTTGTTGGGCCTTAACGCAGCAAAAGACAGAGGAATCAAGAACATAAAGGTGTTTGGAGATGTTGATCTGATCATTCAACAGGTCAACAAAACATTTCAAGCAAAGCACCCAAGACTGAACGCATACAAAGATGAGGTATGGAGACTCAAATATTCTTTTGATAGTTTTTATATCTCATACTTTCCTAGAGCCAAAAATCAGCTTGCTAATTCCCTTGTTGTGTCTACTAGCATGTTTATCCCTCCCCTACCTCCCAGACTAGTTTATGAAGTCCAAATGAAATATAGACCATCCTTGCCTGATAATGTCCAGCATTGGAAAGTTTTTGATGATGATGACAAAGTAAATAGTTTCCTGCAAGTCATTGATGAATTCTCTGAAATGCAAATTGATCAAGACAATGAAGCCTTGCAAGAAAGTCCCCAATCCAAGCTTAGAAATAAAATTGGGAAAAATAGCATTGTCCAACTGCCTAGCAATCATATACCTAAGGGTCTAATTCCTCTAGAAAGATTGTTTGACTAGAATGATGTGCCTTACAAGAGTTCTCAAAGGAAGACCAATCTGCAGTCTGTAAGCATAATATAGGGAGTCCAGGTCGGCCTAGATACGTAAACCTGTCCACTCATCTGTCTACTGACCAAAGTACTGAATACTGCAATTTAGTGAAGCAATTTGTTGATGCCTTTGCCTGGGAATATGGTGACTTGAAAACATATGATAAAAAGATTATCCAACATAAAATCCCTTTAGAGAAATACATCGTACCTTTCAAATAGAAGCTGAGACCAATAAATCCTATGCTCCTCCCTCTGATTGAAAAAGAAATTAAAAAGTTGATGGCTGCCAAAATCATAGTTCCCCTCAGATATTCAAAATGGGTAGCCAATCTGGTAGTGGCGAGGAAGAAAAGTGGAGAAATCAGACTCTGTGTTGATTTCAGAAACTTAAACAAATTCTCTAAAAAAGACAACTATCCTTTGCCCAAGATGGAGCATTTGCTGCAGAAGGTCTGAGGAGCCAAAGTGATGTCTTTCCTAGATGGATTTTCAGGCTTTAATCAGATTGTTGTACATCTAGATGACCAAGAAAAGACTACATTCACCACTCCTTGGGCCACTTTTATGTATGCCAAGATGCCTTTTGGACTGGTGAATGCTGGAGCCACCTATCAGAGAGCTATGGATATAGCATTTGTGGGAGAGAAGGATAAATTCATCCTTATCTACCTTGATGATATAACAGTGTACTCCAGCAGCCATCAAGACCACTTGTAGCATTTGAAGAAAGTGTTCTTGAAGTGCAGAAGGTTTGGGATTTCAGTCAACCCTAAAAAGTCACAGTTTTCTTTAGAAGGAGGGTTGTTAGGACATATTGTTTCTGTTGCAGATGTCCGAATTGACCCTGAAAGAGTAAAAGCAATACATACCCTATCTGTCCCAAGATCAAAGAAGGATATCCAATCCTTTCTGGGTAAAATAAACTTTCTGAGGAGGTTTATACCAAATTTTGCAGAACTGGTGAAGCATATTACCTCCATGTTGAGAAAGGGGTCAGAGATCAAATGGACTGATGCAGCTAGAAAATCCTTTGATTCCATTAAAAAAGCTATTATGGAGGCTCTAACTTTAATTAGTCCAGATTACAGCAAGGAGTTCCATATATTTTCTTTTGCCTCTAAAGACACCCTTGCAGCTGTTTTATTGCAAGCAGATGAAGAAGGCTCAGAGCATCCAGGGACATTCTTCAGCAAAACCTTAAGGGATGCTGAGTTGAGGTATGATATCATCAAAAAACAAGCATATGCTCTTATCAAGTCTTTAAAAGCATTCAGAATTTATAAACTGCATTCTAAGGCAATTACATATGTACCCTCTGCTACAATAAAAGAGGTCTTAACACAGCCTGATGTTGATGGAAGAAGGGCTAAATGGATTGAAAAGATGATTGAATTTAATATAGAATTGAAGCCCACGAAGCTTGTCAGAGGTCAGGGTCTTGCCAGACTTTTAGTTGAAGAAAATTGTAGAACATTGGACATAAACCTCATGTGCTCGAATTCAGAGAATGGTCAAACAGAAGAAGAGGAAGCAGCTGAACCAGAGAGAAAGCAGTCACTGGCAGAAAATCTAGCTTCTTGTGATTGGTATTCTACAATAGTTAAATTCCTGCTAAGGCTATAAATCCCTCCAAGCTTTACTCAAAGTCAAGCCAGAACTATTAAGCTTAGGGCAGTTAAATATTGCATTACTAAAAATCTGCTCTATTGGAGGGATCCATCTGGAATGCTTTTGAGGTGTCTAGACAAAGAAAAATCAATGGAATTCATGCAGCAGTTTCATTCCAGCATGTGTGGAGGACACCATTATTGGAAGACTACAACCCATAAATTCCTCAGGGCTGGGTACTATTGGCCCAATTTATTTTCTGATGTATTTTCATTTGTTAAATCTTGTGACAGGTGCCAAAGATTTGAAGGGAAACAACAGTTGAAGTCCCTGCCCTTAAAACCAATACATGCAAAAGGACCTTTTCAGCAGTGGGGCTTGTATTTCACTGGAGAAATAAATCCACATTCCAGTGGCCAGCACAGATGGATCCTAGTAGCCACTGAATATTTCACTAAGTGGATCGAAGCAATCCCTACTAGGAAGGCTGGTCATAATGTGGTCATGAAGTTTTTGACAGAGCATACCTTTACCAGATTTGGACGTCCACATAAATTAGTCACAGATAATCCAACATCCTTCAGAGCAAAAGAATTGGTGGATATGTGCAATTCAATGGGCATTAAATTGGTTCATTCCACCTCATATTATCCTCAAGGCAATGGTCTAGCAGAATCCTCTAACAAAAGCCTGATAAGGATAGCTAAAAAATTGTTAGAGGACAACAAAAAGAATTGGGATTCTAAGCTCAAGTATGCATTGTGGGCTGACAGAGTGACCATTAAGAGATCCACAGGGAATTCTCCATTTAAGCCGGTATATGGTACTGAGGCTGTGTTCCCTATTCAGTTAACTCTCCTTGTGGCAAAGTTCCTGCAACCTGAAAATATGGCACAAAGGATCACTGATTTAGTAGAGGTACATCAGATTAGAGAACAACTCGTTGAAAAGTCTGCAGCACATCAAAAAAATATCAAGGAAGCTTTTGACAGGAGGACAAAGACAGACAATTTTCAGGTTGGAGATTTGGTCCTGAAGTGGGATGCACTAAAAGAGAAGAGAGGGAACCATGGGAAGTTTGATGCTTTCTGGAAAGGGCCTTTTATTATTTCGCAGATCCAAGGGAACAATACCTTCATACTGCAAAGTATGGAGGGAGAAGCAATTTTTGATGGCCCAGTGAATGGGCGTTTTCTGAAAGTCTATGTTGTTTAAGGTCTTTGGCCTTAAAATTGTAAATATGTTGTTTTATCAATTTTAGTATAAGTTCATAGAATCCATGCCTAATGGAACACCAGGAAATTTTGCTAATTTGTTTTTATCAGAAAGGCATTGATCTGCAGGTTCTTGAGACCTCACAGGGAGGACCTCATCCCCAGAAGGAGCCAGTTTTAGCTCTGTTATGTACTTCAGTGTTTGGAGAACCAATTTCTAGCTTGGCCGCGTGTTTCTTGCAAGCAGGGAGCTCGCAACAGTCTGTTTTCTCCTTCTCTTTCATTTTTCTTATACTCCCATAGCCCCCACCATCTCCATTTTCTCCAAGTTCCAGCATAAGCCCCTTTCCATCAAGCCCCTCGGTGCTAAGGTTTTAAACACATATAACCGCGCGCCTCTAAAACAAACGTTATCTGCCAATCTGGTTCTTCCCCTGTCACATCAATCAAAAAGCACATGCAGTTAAAACCCCACCGTCTGATCATCTACCTTTTGATCTAGCGGTCTCCACCGCCTTCCCCGCTCATTAACACGCCTATCCCTTTCACCGTCTGATCGTTCTTGTTACACGATCCAATGTCATCTGCTTCTCCCGCTATTGAAACATAACTGCGCGATAACTCGCAATCACGGCGATTTTCCTCCCGTCACATCAGCCACATGTCACGCAATGGCTGTGATCGCTGGTCGTTGTACGTTTACCGCTTCCCTCCTAAAATCGGTGCGATCAATACCACCCGCCACTCAAACCATTTTTCATAGCCGTTAAATCCCCGTGCAACTTCCACCCCTGATCACCGTTGGATCTTCTTGTGTTTAATCCAATATCCCTCGTCCATCCCGATCCCATGTCTCCCCATATCCTCTGCAATCCAATATCTATCGTTTACATGTGTGATCCAACAGTTGATGTTCGTCCTCCGCCCACTCGTACATCTTCCATGAAGTCAACGCACCCCATTCATGTCATGCACCTGAAGGACGACAGTGATTATCTAGCAAGTACCTGGTGCGTTTCTTCTCCAACAACCGCATTCAAGAAACAGAGTGGTTGAGAGTGAGAAGGACATGCCTCGAGTAGTTGAATTCATTTATCAGTTATGGAACTTCATCCAGAGGACACTCCACCTGCTCGAGAAGTACAACAAAGCATCCAAGAAGATCAATTTTGTTCATTAAAACCAACAGATCGTAACAAAGACTCCATCAGAGAATTAAAGCGGTTGGTGGTCAATTATGACCCCTCCACGCATAGAACAGCAGAGCATTTTTGTAATCAAACTCTATATATACCCAGAACACAGATGTGATGAGGGTTGATGGTTTTGGTTTTGATGTAAGGTTCAACTTTTGGAGACTGTAACTACTTTGATACTTGCAACGCCTGGTCTTCATTTTCAGCTAGTACAAGCTTCTTTTGTTGTTAATTTCTCACTTTCCACTTCTATTATGTTCTAGGTTGCGCCTGTTATGCATTTATTCATGTGCTCTTGATATTTAGCATTAGAGGGGATGTCATCCCACCTCTGTGTTAGAATCTTGCATGTATCAGTGAATGTGTTGTTACAGGTTTCTATTTACTTAGTGACAGAGAGTTGTCATCCTATCTGTGCATTAGGAAACAAATTTGCAGATCCCTTTATTGGTTGCAGCTGGCCATCACATGGTCTTGTGCATCTGCTGGTGTGGTCAATATTCTCCATATTCACCTGATCCTCAAACTGTGAGTAATTGGTGGTCTAAATCCTTGTAGTCTAGGGGTGTTCACCCATGTCTGGAGTTAAGCATAGTAGAAGTGGTTATCTGGGTTGAACAAGCATCATTCCTTATATTCATCCATTTCCAACATTTTGTTGAGTTTTGTAATGTTCCCGAGCATCTCCGAGATACAACCTAGGAGAGTTTCTTGGGGTGATAACAAGTTTAACTAATTCCAAATCTGAATAGTAATCAAGTTGCAGTGTTGTTGAGAGGGTTGAGAGGGTCTTAAGAGAGTAGTGAGGGTTGAGTTTGGAAATAGAGACCAAAGCATATCTAAATGAAGATATGAGATCTAAGATGGTCTTGTATGGTGAAAGAATGGAGAACTAAAGTGCATTTCAAGTTATTGCATAAAATGATGTAGAGCAGATAAAAGTCTATTGGAGTGATGATATCATATTTGGGCCTAAGGAGAAGAGGTGATGAGCATATCTAAACATTGTGATCAAAATTGGGCGAGAGGTGAAGTTTAGGTCTAAAATAGATTAAGAAAGATGAATATATTTGAGAAGAAGATGAATGTTAGATCAAAGAAGATGAGTAGATATGAGATGTAAACAATTTATATTCTAATATTTTGATTAAAGAGCCCTTGAATCTAAGTTTAAAAATGGATGAAAGAGGGAGTTGCTAGACAAAGTAGGTTAGTGCTTGCATATCAGGGAGGGTGCTTCCTTCAAGTCGGTGCCTGTAAACTTTAGGTATTTGGTGCTTCCAACAAGTGGGTGCTTGCAAAACAAGGGATGGGTTCCTCTTTGTGGTTGGTGCCAATAAACATGCAATAGTAGTAGCTTGGCACTTGCATGTCTTTAAGAGAAAAAAAATATTTGTAGTTTTCTCCCTTTATGATTTCCACGTAGATATATGTGTCTCATATGTGTATGGTGTTTGATTTATCGTGATCTTATGTGATTTATTAGTAATAACGTAAACAATGTTAAAGATTGGTCAAATTTTTATAATATTTATTCACTCCCCCCTCTAAAAGAGTTTTCCAATGGTATATGAAACTTGATCTAAATCCTAAGGAGTGAAGATAAAACTCAGTTAGAACTGTTAAAAGTACAAACAAGGTTCCAATTGGTTATGGTTCTAGCATGGGGGCCCCATTAGACTGGCACCAATGTTGAAAGAAGCGGGAAGAAACGCGAAGGGTGGAGAGTGGTGGAGCAGTAAGTCACTAGTCCTAGACCCTTATTACAAGGAGTTGGGCTTAAGATCTCAGGAGCTTATCAGACTACCTAGTTCAAAGGACATACGCACTAAAATGATGTGTGGTGAGTAAGGCTCCTAGCCACAGCCCTTTCTCACAAGGTTATTGGCCTAAGCATCAAATTTCTTATCAGACCGCCAAGACCAAACGATGTGGAAACAAAGAACACAATGGCGAGGCAACAGGGAAAAATCCTTGGCACACTTTTCCAGGTGGTATGTGGTAGGCTAATGATGTGGCCCAATGAGGTGATGACACATGGTGGTAACTTGTATAGGATAACACATGGCACTTTGTGGTCGTGACATGTGGCAAGTGGATTCAACATTTTTAGGTGGTTAAATGGACTGTCAGCAAGTGACACATGGTAGGTGCATGTCAACTGAGGGCACACGGTAACCTCTAATTACTTATACAGGATGATGTGGATAACACATGATAGGTACATGTTAGTAGAGGACACATGATAGGATCTTATTGGTTGTCTAGGATGATGTCGATGAAAAATGCCATGCAACATGGATGACATATGGCAGGTTACACGAATGACATGTGGCATGTCATGATTGGTACATGTGGACATGAGATAGCAAGAGAAGACACATAGAAAATGCTATTTGGTGCACATGGACTTTTAATGTTATATGATTTTTGTATTTTCGTGATTTTACAAAGTGGGGGCCATTAATCACTGCCCGCTGCCCATCGGCACGAGAACAATGTATTGTGAACATAGTCCAATGATAGATCGGTGAGTGGTGAGGTAGAATTTCGAGACTTGTATGCCACGTATATCATTATTAGATGATAGTTTTATCCATAACATTGCTCAGCTCGTAGAAGCGGTGGGTAATCAATGGTGAGCAATAGAGCGACAAGCAACACAAAGAGCTCGATGGATGGAAAATTCCTCGGTAGTCAACATTCATTAATTAGATCGTCGATTAGAGATTGGTGGGTTTGTGCAGACTTCAGTGGAAAGTGAAAAGCCAATAAATTCCTTAACGCTTAGGCACTCTATTGTGGCCCACAACCATATGCACTGGGGAGTAAGCGCCTAGGGTCTATCGGGCATCCGAACAAGAAGTATATAGAAAATTTTACTGAGCAGTGAGCGACGTGTAATGGGCTTAATGTTGATGTAAGCTTCTAGTGAACTATGTGAGTAATGCACTGCTAAGTGCCCTTTGGGATTAAGCTTGTAGTTTAGGCTTACTATTATATGTACCTTAGAGCTGAAAACTAGGGGCTATGGTTCGAAAATTTGGTGGCGACGGGCGTAAAATTTTGTTCTAAAGTAGGAAACATTAAAGTTCATTTTTGAACAGGTCAACGAGTCTGATTCTATAAATAAAAAGAGAACAACATGATAAGGGTGTGTTCCCAAGCAAATCAGATTGATGAAACTATAATGAACATGCGACTCAAATTGAACTAAAAGCATTCCCATGCATAATTGTGAGTTGCTATTGTTGTTAACTGATAGGAGAGAATGAGAACAGAGAGATGAGAGGTAATTGAGCAACGATATAAACATGAGTAAATCATATACATATTTGAAGTATAAGTATTGGTTAAAGTCTAAATTTTAAGATCAGTCAAGTATAAAAGCAACAGTGAGTTTAAAGAATTCCAGATCTGAAAAAGAATTCAAGTTGCAGTGTTGTTGAGAGGGTTGAGAGGGCCTTCAGAGAGTAGAGAGGGTTGAGTTTGACAGTAGAGCCCAAAGCATATATGAATGAAGATATGAGATCTAATATGTTATTGTATGGTGAAAGAATGCATAACTAAATTTCATTTCAAGTTGTTGCATAAAATGATGTAGCGCAGATAAAAGTTCATTTGAGTGACAATATCAGATTTGAACCTGAGGAGAAGTGATGATGAGCATATCTGAACACTGTGATCAAATTTGGGCCAGAGGTGAAGTTTAGATCTAAAATATATTAAGAAAGATGAACATATTTGAGAAGACGATGAATGTTAGATCAAAGAAGATGACTAGATATGAGATGTAAACAATTGATTTTGTAATATTTTAATTAAAGAGCCTTTGGATCTGAGTTTAAAAATGGATGAAAGAGGGATTTTCTAGCCAAAGTAGTATGGTGTTATGAAACTAGCTCACAAAAATATAGAAAAGATAGATCAATGCCTTAAAAATAAGTCTCTTCGATGGGGCAACCTCCTTTACATTACACAAATGAATAATTCTTAGATGATTCAAATAAAAAAACCTCCTTTCTATATATAGGAGTCTAAGGGATCACAATATAACAAATTCAACCTAACAATAATAATATAAAGGCACAAAAATAATAATAGTGGGATTCTATGGGACACAATAATAACAATATGGGGACAATAGGGGCACAATAATAACAATAAGGGATACAACGACAATAGTAATGGGGGAATCACCAGTATTATAGGGACCTAGCATGCCCCTCTTCTTCAAAAAAGTGTTGTCCTCAATGCTTTAGTAGTTCTAGATACTTTTGTATGAAATTATCATCCTCCCATGTGGAATCTTCAATGGGTAAATTCTTCCACTTGATGAGATACTCTGAAATTGATCGATTTCGTAGCTATCGAGTTCTTGTTTCTTTGACTACTTCATGTTCCGATATGATTTTTCCTTCCTCGTCAAGTTCTGGAAATATTGTTTGAATTGGAAGCTTGTCACCTATAACCTTATTTAAGCATGAAACATGGAAAATTTGATGCACTCGGGAAGCTGCAGGAAGCTCTAATTTGTATGCCATAGTACCTATCTTTTGCAACACCTTGTACGCACCATAATACTTTGGTGATAATTTATTATCCTTCTTAGCTTGCTTGAGGGACATTTGTTTATATGGTTGTAACCATAGGAATACCCAATCACCTACATCAAAACTTCTTTCACTGCGATGTTGATCTGTCTGTTGTTTCATTCTATTCTACACCAAGGTGAGGTTATCCTTTAAGAGTTGGAGAACTTGTTGTTGATGATCGATGTGATCTTCCACTACTTGAACCTTAGAATTTTCTCTTAAATATGATGTGATGGATGGTGGATGATATCCATAAAGGGACATAAATGGGGTCATTTTTGTTGCAGTATGGAAGGAAGTGTTATACCATCATTCAGCTAGAGGCAACCATTTGATCCATTGTGTCTGTTTATCAGATACAAAGCAACGAAGATATATTTCCAAACAATTGTTTACTATCTCAGCTTGCCTATCAGATTGAGAATAATAAGATGAGCTATGAGCTAACTGAGTACCAAGACAAGAAAATAATTTTTTCCAAAAATTTCCAGTGAAAATGGGATCTCAGTCGCTTACAATAATCTTTGGGTTTCCATGTATCTTTTGAATTGTTTCCATAAATGCAATAGAAATCGTACTCACTTTAAATGGATGAGATGATGCACAAAAGTGTGCATACTTCGTAAGTCTGCCAACTACCACCATGATAACACTCTTTCCTTCAGACTTGGGCAAACATGTGATAAAATCCATTGAAACCTCCTCCCAACGTTGGATTGGAATGGATAAACGTTGTAATAGTCCTGGGGCCTTATTTGTTCAACTTTATTTTGTTGGTAAACCAAACATTCAGCCACAAACTTTTGAATATCCGATTTAAGACCATCCCAAAAAAAATCCTTCTTAACCCTGTGGTAGGTTTTTAGAAATCCTGAGTGCCCTCCTAAGGGAGAGGTGTACAATTCCCTAAGAATATTTTGTTTGAGTTGTGAATTCTTACATAGGTATAGCCGATCCTTGTACCATAATGAATCATTTTTCCAACTAAATGTATCAGATGTACTGGGATCTTCTTGTATCTTTTGAATGAGTGCCCACACTTCCTCGTCATTCTTCCATTCATCCCTTGCTTCGTTTATCCAATTGGTTGGATAATAGAAATGGCGCAAATAAATGCTTCCACATCCTCATCCTTTATTGAGAGCGCATCTGCCACAACATTTTGCTTCCCTTTTTTGTAGATGGTTTCAAAGTCATAACCCGACATCTTTGTGACCCATTTTTGTTGCTCTTTTGAAGATAATCTTTGTTCTAAAAAATATTTAAGGATATCATGATCTGTTTTTACCTTGAAGTGTCTTCCCATTAGGTAGGGTCGCCATTTCTTAAGTGCAAGTAGTATTGCCAACATTTCCTTCTCATAAATAGGTAAATACTTTCCTTTGATTGGATGACTTTCGAAAGCAATGGGTCTTTCTTCTTGCATTAAAACAACACCAATTCCATTTCCTTAGGCATCACATTCCACAATAAAGGTTTTTGTGAAGTCCATTGTAGCTAAGACTAGTGCTTGGCACATTTCCTCTTTAAGATGTTCAAAGGCCTTCGTCGCTTATGGAGTCCAAGAAATTGCATCTTTCTTCAATAATGTTGTTAGAGGTGCTGCTACTCTCCCATAATTCTTAAGCAACTCACGATAATACCCTGTCAACCAGAGAAATCCTCATAGATGCTTTATGGATGTGGCGATTTTCCATTCCTTAATGGTTTTAATTTTGCTAGGGTCTACCTTAACACCTTCATGAGATACAATATGACCCAGATATTCCACCTCTTGTACTCCAAAAAACATTTGAGATTCTGCATATAATTGTTCTCCTCCAATTGTGTGAGCACCATGTCAACAAGGTTGGACATGATCCTTCCAAGACTTGCTTGTAGATTAGTATATCATCAAAAAATACTTAACATAAATTTTCTAAGGAAGGTTTTGAAAATGGAATTCATCAATCCTTGAAATGTAGAAGGTGCATTGGTAAGGCCAAAAGGCATGACCAAAAATTCATAATGACCCTCATGAGTTCTAAATGTTGTTTTTGGAATGTGTTCAGTCTTCATTCTGATTTGATGATATCCTGAACGAGGATCCAACTTGGTGAAGTAAATTGATCCATGCAATTCATCCAATAATTCATCAATGACAGGAATGGAATTTTATCTTTAATAGTGAGCTTGTTGAGCTCCCTATAATCTGGACACATGCGCCATGATCCATCCTTCTTGGGAACCAATACTACTGAAGCAGACCAAAAACTTTGACTAGGTTGAATTATACCATCCTCATTTCTGGCCCCATACGTTCAATTTCACTCTTTTGGACATAGGGATATCTATAAGGCCTGATGTTTGGAGGAACACTTCCTGGAATCAAATTAATAGAATGATCATGATCACAAATAGGTGAGAGGCCTTTGGGAGTCTCAAATACCTTGGAATGATTGTCCAAGACTTTTTAGAAATCTGGAGAAGTGGATGATTTCGATGTGTGAACCTCTAGTGAACACAATTGTGTAATTATGCCTCGTTTTTCTTTCTTTAGAAGCTTTGTCATTCCTCTAGAGCTGATTATCTTTCTCGATTTCCTTATTGAGAAGATGATATGTAGCATAAGTGGCCTTTGGGATTAAGCTTGTAGTCTGGGCATGTTTTCATATGTACCTGGGAGCTCAAAACTAGGGGTTATGGTTTGGAAATATGGTGGCGATGGGCGTGAAATTTTGTTCTAAAATAGGAAACATTAAAGTTCATTTTTTAATAGGTCAGCGAGCCTGATTCTATAAATAAAAGGAGAACAATGTGAGAAGGGTGTGTTCCTAGGAAAATCAAATCAATGAAAATGTAATGAACATGCTACTCAAACTGAACTAAAATCATTCCCATGCATAATTATGAGTTGTTACTGTTGTTAACTGATAGGAGAGAATGAGAACACGGAGATGAGAGGTAATTGAGAAATGATATAAACATGAGTAAATTAGATACATACTTGAAGTATAAGTGTTGGTTAAAGTCTAAATGTGAATATCAGTCAAGTATAAAAGAGACAATGAGTTTAAAGTATTCCAAATCTGAAAGGAAATCAAGTTGCAGTGTTGCTGAGACGATTGAGAGGGACTTAAGAGAGTAGAGAGGGTTGAGTTTGGCAATAGAGCCCAAAACATATCTGAATGAAGATATGAGATATAGGATGTTCTTGTATGGTGAAAGAATGCAGAAATAAAGAGCATTTCAAGTTGTTGCATGAAATGATGTAGAGTATATAAAAGTTGATTTGAATGATGATATCAAATTTGAGCCCAAGGAGAAGAGATGATGAGTATATCTGAACATTGTGATCAAATTTGGGGTAGAGGTGAAGTTTAGATCTAAAATAGATTAAGAAAGATGAATGTATTTGAGAACAAGATGAATGTTAGATCAAGGAAGATGAGCAGATATGAGATGTAAACAATTGATTTTCTAATATTTTAATTAAAGAGCGTTTAGATCTGAGTTTAAAAATGGATGAAAGAGGGATTTTCTAGGCAAATTAGGTTAGTTCCTGCATATCAGGGAGTGGTTTCTTCCTTCACATCAGGGCTTGTAAAATTTAGGGATTTGGTGCTTCCTTCAAGTTGGTGCTTGTAAAAAGTGGGAGTTGGTGCTTGTAAAAAGTGGGTGTTGGTTCTTCCAACAAATATGTGCTTACAAAACAAGAGATGGGTGTTGGGCTAATTAATTGACTAAATTAACACAAGTATTTAATTATCAATCCGGGTTTGTAAAACTTGGAGGCAAATCCACTGTATATGGACATCAGATATAATCAAGTTTAGAAGATAAAATTTG